>APFE031185107.1:19105-67933 GCA_000404065.3 Pinus taeda | reverse complement strand
TTTAAACAACCATTCACATATGAATTCAAACATGAACATCATAAACATAAAGAAGAAGCATATCGAGAACCAAGACGTGTTTATTTATTATAGACAAATAGAATGTACAAAAGGAGTAATATCACCTGAGTAACCTTTCGCAGGCTCCAAGCAAAGCTTCCTTCCGGATCTGTCCAGCCTCAAGCCTTTAGCATATATCCTTCCAAGACTCACTCCATGATGCCATAACTAGTGGATGAACATCAACACACAAGGAAACAAGGGTTTCTTGTACAAATGGGGGAAGTGCAGAAGGCACAAGGGTCTTCAGACCTGGTCAGGGGAAAAATTTCAGTATAATAACCTTTCTCTCTCTTTTCTCCTCCTTTAGGCCTTCCCTTTGAGGTCTTTTTATAACTCTCCCAAAGTAGTTTTTTAGTTGGGAGTTGGTTGGGAACAGTTGGGCCACGGGCACTAACAGGTGACCAACAGGTAAAACCCGCGATCTCTGCCCAAAAAAAAGGAGTTTTATATTTTTTTAAGTGTTTTAATACATATATGCGGGTTGGGTATATGCCTACCCATGTATACATGCGTTTAACTCAAGGCAATGTCGCGTACAAGGAATAAAACACTGTTTTTTAAATTTGAGACCAGGTCTGGAAGGAGGGGTTGCCCTAGGCCATGAGTGCAGCATCACAAACCATAATAGTGAGATTTGGAGCTATAACACCAAGATGTCTTTGCATGGAGCTATGCGGATCTAAAATCCTATGACACCTCTGTTATCCAACATACAATACCCTTGAAAGAAAATCGAAAACCTTTTAAACAAAAGCTGAGAAGGATTAATCTAGTCCTCCTTCCCCTTATTGAAAAGGAAGTCATAAGAATGTATCAAGCTGGAATAATTGCACCCATTAGGTTTTCTTAATGGATTTCAAATCTAGTGCCCACTAGAAAGAAAACTGGAGAGGTAAGGCTTTGCGTTGACCTGAGAAATTTGAATAAAGTCTCTCTCAAAGACCACTACCCCTTACCCAAGATGGATCACATTTTACAAAGGGTAGTGGGTGCTTCAAGGATCTCATTGTTAGATGGATTCTCAGGATTTAATTAGATTTTAGTTCACCCAGATGACCAAGATAAAACTACCTTTACAACACCCTGGGGAACCTTTAAATATGTGAAAATGCCTTTTGGACTCAAAAATGCAGGGGGCACATTTCAGAGAGTAATGGACATAGCCTTTGCTAAAGAGATCCATGACTTTTTAGTCATATACCTTGATGATCTCACTTCTTTTTCAAAATCAGACCAAGAACATTTAGATCATTTGAGGCAAGTGTTCCTAATTTGCAGAAAATATGGCATATCATTGAACCCAAATAAATCATTATTTGGCTTGGAAGAAGGCAAACTCCTAGGTCACATAATTTCTAAAGATGGAATAAGAATAGATCCAGACAGAATACAGGCTATCCTTCAAGTCCCTCACCCAAGAAACATCAAGGAATTACAAGCCTTTCTAGGGAAAATCAATTTCCTAAGAAGATTCATTCCCAATCTGGCCGAGCTGATTAGACTGTTGAATAATATGCTGAAGAAAGATTCTAAAGTCAAATGGAAAATAGAAGCTAAACAAGCCTTTGAGGAAATCAAAATAGCTTTGCCAATAACCCCTGTTCTTACAAGTCCCAGGTTTGATAGAGATTTCATAATCTTTTCCTTTGCATCTAAGTATACTATTGCTGCAGTCCTATTACAAAAAGATGACCTAGGATGTGAAAAGCCCATTGCTTTCTTCAGCAAGACACTTAGAGATGCTCCACTCAAATACCAAATCATGGAGAAGCAAGCCTATGCTCTTGTGAAGGCCATAAAGGATTTCAGAATTTATATCTTGTACTCTCATGTAATTGCCTATGTTCCAAATGCAGTGGTCAAAGATATTCTTACTCATGAAGGAATTGAAGGTAAAAGGGGCAAATGGATAGCCAACATTTTAGAGTATGACATTGAGATCAAACCAAAAAACTCATAAAGGGACAAGGGTTAGCCAAATTAATGATTGAAACCAACTTTCAAGCCCTTAACATCAATGAACTGGATAATGAACAGGAGATGGCGACTCCACAGATCAATCAAGCCTTTTTACAATCACCTTGGTACACTGATATATGTTTTGTATTGTTAAACCTGCAAGCTCCTCCGGGTTATCCAGAACTAAAAAGAGATTCTTGAAAATGAAAGCTTCAAAGTTTTGCATTATAGACAATGTTTTATTTTGGAAAAATCATGAAGGTATTTTGCTTAATTGCCTAGTTCAGGATGAAACTGACAAAATACTCAAGGAATTTCATGCAGGGGACTATGGAGGACACTTATACTGGAAATCTACAGCTGATAAAATTCTAAGAGCTGGTTTTTATTGGCCCTCCCTATTTACTGATGTGAGAAAATTTGTAGTTTCTTGCCATAAATGCGAGATCTTTGGAGGCAAAAGAAAGTTGTTACCCTTACCCCTCAAACCTATTTCAACTGAAAGGCCTTTTCAACAATGGGGTTTAGATTTCATTGGAGAAATTCATCCTTCCTCTTCTGGACAACACAAGTGGATCTTAACTACCACAGATTATTTTACCAAATGGATAGAAGCTATCCCTTGTAGGAAAGCCAATGACTCAATTATCATGCAATTCTTAGAAACCAATATCCTGTCTAGATTTGGATGTCCTGAGAAGATTATTACAAACAATGCTGCTGCCTTTAAGTCCAAAAGAATGATTAATTTTTGCCCCAAATACCACATTACCTTAGGTCATTCCACAACTTATTACCCCCAAGGCAATGGCCTAGCAGAATCATCCAATAAAAGCCTGATCAACATCATCAAAAAAGTCTTGGAGGAGAAAAACAAAACTGGCATAAAAAGTTAATAAATGCACTGTGGGCAGACAGATTGACCACTAAAAGATCTATTGGAACCAGCTCATATGAATTGGTTTATGGCATGAAGGCTGTGTTCCCCTCATCCTTACGAATCCCTGTGATCAAATTGTTGCAAGAGTTACAAGCAGAACCCAATGACATCCAAAGGAGAATCAATCAAACTATTCACTTGCAACAAACTAGAGAGGAACTATACCAGAGAACTCAGATTCTACAAGACAAACTCAAGAAAATTTTTGACAAAAGAACAAAAGCTGAGGATTTCTTCATAGGAGACAAAGTTCTAAAGTGGGACTCTAGGAGGGAAGACAAAGGAAAACATGGCAAATTTGATTCCCTGTGGAAAGGCCTTTTTGTCATCCAGGTTGTACAAGGAAACAATACCTATTTTTTGAAGAGTTTGGATGGCACAGAAGCTCAAGAAGGCCCAGCCAATGGGTGAATGCTCAAGCATTATTTTGACCCTCCTTGTTAAACAGAACACGAGGGTAGTTTGTACATAAAAAGTCTTTACTTTAGCAGTTCATTTCAGCAATAGGATAGGAAATATGGTGCAGCAAATTTTGAGAAAGAAGTAAATAGCGATACCACCTTTGGTCTTCATTTTTACTTTTTCCAAGTTCTTTCCTGATAGTTTATGACAAACAATTCTGATTAACCATCAAAGACAGCTGCAGTTAGATTCAGATCAGCTTATGTGAAAAGCACTTATGCCACAAAGGTTCAATTGGTTAGCTTGCAGCAAAAGGAAGTTTTATAAACACAGCAAGAAATGAGAATGAGGCCATCTAACCTGCTGTTCTTGGCTTTTCTCTTGGAAAAGCCATCCCCAAGTGGAGCCACTGTTAGGTTCCTATACCAATAGGTGTCATTTCTCATGATTGACTATGGAAATACCAAATATGATCATCCTTTCCATGCTGCAAAGGTTCCATATTATCAATAATCAAGATTCAGATAAAGAGAAGAGAAAGGAATCTCAAAGAAAGACCAGCAAAGTGGCTTGTTAAAACATGCAATCAGAGAAGTGCAATCACTGACCTTCTCACAGTTGATGAATAGCCAGACAATTTAACCCTGGTTAGATCATGTTTAAATTTCTTGTTTTAGAATAGAGAATAAGATTTGCTCAAACAGTTCAAGCTTGGCAAATCACTAGATCAGATAGAGAATTGAAGGGCCCAACTGCTCAATCTGAGCCCTTGGTTGAAATAAGGATAGATTTAGATAGGAGGGCAGCCAAAAGAAAAGAGGAAAAGCAGGGTTTGCTAGATCAAATGCACCCAATCAAAGGAAGAAAAAATGTTAGGTATTTTATGTTGGGTAGGCAGATAATTATGAGGTTGCAGAAAGCATAGTGATGCTTAGTTTAAATAGTATCACCAGCATCATGGAAAAGTTGCTACAAGTTCAGTGGAGCATGACTGACTTCCCCTTTCATTTCCCCCACAAATTTCACTAACATCCCCTAAGGATACTGAGATCTGCTCAATAGTCCTAATCCATTTCATTTTTGAGAGAGACTAAGCAAAACATTGTCTTTGCTTGATAAACACAAGCCATATTTCTTGTGTAAAAATAATCATCTCATTTTCCGTTCATCTCCTAAAAAATCTAAGTTTTACCCTATAAACTTAGCATTTCCCTATCACTTGTCATATTAACATCCTAACTTTAGTATATAACTCCTATATTAATGTTTCCCTACCCCTACTATGTATTAAAAGCAAAAAACCCAAAAATACTATATCTATCCCGCCCTCGCCTAATATGGCTATGGTTTAAATAGTCCTTGGGAACCATTGGTCCATCTGGGGCCAATGATAGCCCACCACGTGTCCTACTGGGATTTGTTAGACCTCTGGTCAAACGAATAACCATACCCGCCGCGCCTGCACAATAAATCTAATTAATTAACCATTAGTTAATTGAAATGTCAGGTCCGCTCCGCATTTACCAAATAAACCAAAGTTTGAAACCCACCGAACCTTGCAAAAATTAAAAGTTATCGAGCACGTTGTTCTGTTAAACCCCCGACAACTCACCTTCCCGTCCACCGTTGGATCACCTCCTCCACATCCAACGGTCCTGATTGATATCAGAAGTGCCCCGACATCAAGTCGTTAGCACCCGATGGTCGGTGGTTTTCCTGTCGTACATAGGGACACTTGGCGTGTTCCCATTGCATCGGGCTAGCGCTGACAGAAATCGCCCCCTTACCAAAGGTGGTCCGATGGAAACCGGATACTGCCCTCCGTCCTTTCACCCGCGTCACTGTCCCGTCAGCAAACATGTCATCACCCGCACCACTCCTCCAGCTGCCATGTCCGCCATGTTAGCAAGCCATGTCAGCAGCCGCATCACCCTCCGTACTCCACTACCGGACAAAGCTACGTCATGCTGATGTCATCCCCAAAACGTGCCAAAAAGCCCGAAAAGTCAAAATTTTTATAAAAAACACGGGAAAGTGATTGTTTTGTTTATTTTCGAGTTCATTGACTGTGCAACCCTGCATGTAATTTTACGATGAATTGGCCACTATTGTTGCACAGTTCATCACCCAGCTAAGTCAACTTCACAGTCCATTGGTCTAGCTCCACTTGCAGACTTCGGCATACATCGGGCACCTGCAAACCAGGTATTTACCCCGCAGTCGTACTTCAACCCTGTTTTAAGAAATTTCTCCGGTAAAATCACCTGAAAAGTTAAATTTAAGTCAAAGAATTGTTACCTGTGACCTCTGAACTAAAAACAATCACTGTCTGACCATTGTTACCGGAGAAAAAACCTTCAAATTCTGCCTGTAACCTCTGCAAATTGCCCGTGAAACTTCAATTCAACCCCGCCTTTCGCCTCTGAAATTGTGTAAAAGTACCTGCAAGGGAGAATTCTTCCCCTGTTTCTCCCATAATTCTAAACTAATGCTATAATTCCCTGTGGGAAACCCAATCTACTGCTCTGTTGCCTGTTACCCCAAAGAGTTCTAAACCCAAGGTCAGGGTCACTTAACAACTTGAAAGGGAGGCTATTTTCACAGTCTTGTCCAACCTCCCCACTACAGTTTGCATAATTCACCCTTTACTCCATGAATGCTACCCAGTGAGGTCACCAAAAGATAAATTTCAGTCTGCAAGATCCTGAAAAAAGTCTTAGAGCCAAAGTTATCTTTTCTGCTGTTCCATAAACCTACATTCCAGTCAAGACACAATCAATTAAGTATGGAGGCTCCAGTGGCTCTCAACATTGCCCCCTTGAATGCACCACATAAGGATTTGGAGTGGTTACCTCTGGCAGACAGGGACTTCTAGATTAAGGACATGATGGGTCTCAAGTCTCACCTCCAAACCTTTTGTCAATTCAAAAACAACCATAGAAATAACACTGATGTCTTGAGAATCTGGGAATCCAACATGCCCATCTACTACATCCCTTCAGTCAATGTGCTGCCTGACTTCATTCATCTTTGCCATGCAAACTATGATCCCACACAAAGAGCAATCCTCACTCGAGATGGATCTGTATTGTTCTACATTACTCCTCAATCCATAAATGAAATGTTGAACTTTGAGCCACCTCAACCTCTGGTTCCTCTCACAATGAAGCTCCTGCTTGATCAAGGTGCAAAACTATCTAGCTCAGAAATAGCAAGAGTAGGTCAGTTGTTCATGCAACCACAGTGCCAGGCCGATCATCCTCCAACTTATCATCAAGTTTCATTCACTGAAACAGGCAAGCTCCTAATAGATATGATATCCTACATTCTAGGATGCAAAACCAGTGATTTTGTGGATGAAACTGTGTTTGTGCTAATGTCCATGTTCACTCCAGGACAGCCCCCTGCTGTCATGTATGACTATGCCACCTTCATAGCAAACAAAATACATGAGAAATTCATGATGTTGGAGAGAGAAAGGGTGTTCAAATATACCTCTTACAGATACCATTTGCTGCTGTACTATCATCCTGATAGTTTCCAAGTTCCTCTCAAGAAACTAGACTCCAAAGGAGAGAGGAGATCTATTATCTTCTGGACCTCAGTTTTCCATGAAGTCTACCTCTCACCCTATACTTATTGTGAGTTTATTGATATGTTCATTTACCCAGCCACTTGCCTCTTGATGATGACTCCTCCTGGTAGACTCACTGCTGAAATGCAGAGAATTTTACATCTTTCAAGGGGCTACAACATTGGTGATTGGTACTTCTACCAAAACCATACAATGATCAAGATTTATGGTTGTCACTTGCCCCCCTACAAACTGCCAAGATATGTCCCCATGAGACTTTTTGCCTTGGAATATTTCAGGCAATTTAGCAGTGCAGATTTAACTCATTTCCATGGCAAAAACAAGAAGGCACAGCTCAAGATTAGACATCAATTGGGTCCTTTTGTTTTCAATAAAAGGGAAGAAGCCTAGAGTGATGTAGACAAGATGCTAAGGGAAGAACTCATGCTGAAACAAAGTTTCATTTGGGCACCATATGACCCTAAACATTTCATAAGCTATAGAAGAGTAAAAAACAGGCTTTCAGGATATGTGCACCAGCTAATCCCTCACATTGAACAATATGCAAATCGACAAGAATGGGTAGAGGGCACACTAATCGAATATATCACTAAAGAAGAAATATTAGAAAAAGAAATGAAAGATTATGAAAATAGAATTGACCTGGATTATTTTGCACAGATCTCTTTCACATAGCCTCAACATATTGGAGCAAGCACATCAGCTGCTACATCTTCACAACAGTTGGCTCAAGAAGCCACTCCACCTGTAGGGAAAGGAAAAGAAATACAACATTCTGAGCAGCAGAGTACAATGGCAGAACAACCATCTACAAATCTGGAAAAGGGTCAAGAACAAGGCCCTTCAACCCAAGTAAAGGCAGCTAAAATCCATGTACTGCAAACCCCTCACAATGAAGAAAGAGCCAAAAAGAGGGACAGACCTGAAGAGACACCTACAGGGGCTTCTACAGATCAGTAGGGTGAGAAGAGACAAAGGCTAAACCCCTATTCTGAGGAGGAATTCACCAAAGAAACAATAGGTAATATTAGGGGTGAGGGAACTTCTGAACAACAGATCCCTCCAATTTTGGAAACATCGACCAGCTCCTTTCAGCAGGAGAAAGAGAGATAGCCTGGTGTGGAGGTTACATCCACCAAGCAACAGAGCAAGCAGGGCTCGGATATTAAGAGAGCATTCACAGAAATTAAAGCTAGAAACGAACCAATGAGGTTTCAGCTTTATAACCAATTGTTGAGAATGGCTCCTACCAATCAACAAAGGCTGATGGTAGCCTATGATATGCAGGCAGGGAAGATGACTCTTAGTCACTTCAGGCCCACTGTACAACAGCCACAACAAGCTGCAGATTATATTAGAACCAATCTGGAAGTTCTTGCCAAAGACATCCATCCAATAGACTAGATTGAGTTGCACAAACAGGCTAGAGAAATGGTATACTCCACCTTGGCAGACAAAGCTCTAATGGCCCATAGACTGCAAAATTCATTATATAACACATTTGCCCAATTAGAGCTGGAGAAAGCCTCCTCATTGGCCAAGGATAATAGAATAAAATCCTTGGAAGAAATCATTATGGAATTGGGACATAATCCCAAGGATCCCAAAGGTGCACAGGCCTTAATAAGGAAAAAGGAGGAGGACATAGCAGCCCTGAGAAGACAATTGAAGCTGCCAGCTACAATACATCCTCAAACCACAGAGGTGGCACAGCAAAAGGAAGAAGAGGATGTGGTTAGCTTACTAATGAGGATGAACCAAAGACTGTTGGATACAGAAAAGGCCTTGGAAGAAGATCTACAAGGAAAACAGCAAGAGTTGGCCTTTCAGCCAACCCAAACAACTCCAATTCTCATAGCTTCTCCTCCAACAGTCACTACAACAACACCTCCCCTTGATCCAGCATCAACAACAGGTACCTCAACTTCAGCATTAGCTACAATAAGTGCACTACAGGAGGCCAGCTTGAGCATGGAGGAAATGATGAAAGAGATAAAAGCTTTAGAGACCCAGATGGCAGAACTGAAGGAAACCAAGGAAAAACTAGCCAAACTTGAGGTTAGTTATGACAAGTCAAAGATGACTGTAGTAGAGAAAACCAGGGAAATAGAGGCCCTAGAGAATAAAATAAAAGCCTTGGAGAAGGATCTCACTCTCCATAGAACCCTGATAGAAATAAAGACCATTTTGTGGGATAAGATTGGCCAAGCTATTGTTGATCAGTGGACAGCAATACAAACTATTTTTGATCAGATAGAGTTGATAGGAGTGGCTCAGTATGAAACTCAAAAGGCCAGGGTATTATTGGCCAATAAGACTGAGGAAGCCAATCAAATGATTCATTTTTTGAACACTCATACTAGTGAACAGTTAGCATCTCTGGACATTCATAACAGGACAGAGACTATTTTAAGAGTCAAGAAGGTGCTGGCTATGAGAAATTTTGTTCAGACAGTAGAAAGAAAATGCCAGGAAATGCAGGTACATATAGAAGCCTTCAGACATAAATTTGCAATGTTACAATGCAAAGGTTTACCTAGCCTGGTCACTAGCAGTGGGAAGCTGTTAAAGCAAGAACAATATGCTCATAGGTTAAATACCTATGTGAAAAATCAAATTACAACATCATCAAGCAGCACAGAAGAGACAGTGCCTCCCTCTGGACAAAGTTTGTATGATAAACTGGAAAGTTTGTTTTTCATTAAGCATGAGGTGGCACATCTTTTTGATTTCTAGCCAAATTATTACAGGTACACTGAAGCTGATGAGACACTAATCAAATTGAGAAAGCATCAATTACCAACAGATCAGTGGTGGTAGAGCATGCTGGAGGTTTTACCAAACTAGTTGAGTTCTCCTTTTTGGAAATTATTTGCATTACAATTAAAGGGTAATATCAGGGAAAATCAAATCAGCTGAGGGGAAGATTCGCGCTAAAAGATGAAAAAAACTCAGGCACAGGTGGAAAAAGACAGCACAACAGGAATGCACATCAGGGAAGCGGTCACCAACCGACTATCAGAGTCAAAAAGTCAGCAGTAAGCAGGACACCTAAGGCAGCCAGTACAACATATTTATTTCCTCAGTTATTGCTGCGTGGTTTTTATACATCAGTTATTGCTTCTGCCAGAGTAGATGGATAAATTTATGTCTAGATATTTCCCTATGGGATATTTTGTAAACTTCTTATAAATACTTTCAAAAGAGATGTATTACCGTTGGCTAATGAATATCATTCTGAACCTACTCTGTAAATTTGAGAATTCTTCTGAATAAAATTGCTGGATGTTGTGTTGGTGAATTTGTTGGATGTGGAATCAATGGCTGAAGGATGTGTTGCATAATTCTTGTGTTAATGCATGGATCAATAAGTTTTTCATTACTCTTGAGTTACCTTATTTTTGTTTTATTTATCATATGAATACCATGTTCTAAATTACAGGAAAAAAGGATAACCCAGAATTTTCTAGCTATACTCTGTGTTCAATTCCTGTAGTTTTCTATGTTTTCCACAGGACTATCATAGGCAATAATTCTTAAATTCTCTTGTCTCCCTGGTTCTTACACACTAAATATCATCAAGGAATTCTTAATTTCTCCCTGATAATGTTTACACAATTTCCCTCTGTTAAACATAATGAAAGATTCTTAATTGCCTTTCATTCTTGACTTCATTTCATCCTGCTTTCAGCTTCAATATTGTTCTATGTTTAGCTATCCTGCTCTGCAATCTTCCCATTGCCAAAGAAACCATATCCAGAGGTTTATTTCATTAGACTCCATCAACCCAATGGTCTGAACTGCTCTCAACTTACTGCCTTGTTCTACTGAATGTCATCTTCCAAACACCAAACAAACTTGTGTTTCATAACTAGCCTAACATACAATCAAACAAATCTAAATCACAAAGAGAGAGCCCTCTCTGGTTACATATTGGCTAGGATCTACAGCTGAAAGATTGGTTAGTGGTTACCTCGGCCATATTCCCTCCTGGAGCCAGGGAACAACCTGAGTGATAACACTAGGAATTTGCAGAAATTTCATTGAAAATTTCACTGAAAATAGCTCTAGGAATAACACCATAAATATCGTTGTGAATAACGCCAGAAAGAGCATTAGGAATAGATCCGAGAATAGTGCCAGTTCTAGTGCCAAGATTTACTTCCAATTTGGCTTCTAGTTTGGCTTCCAGTTTGGCATCTAGTTTTACTTCTCATTTTGCTTCCAGTTTTTCTTCTAGTCTGGCTTCCATTTTTCTTCCAATTTGGATTCCTTTGTTGCTTATTTCTTTGCTTCCAAACATTGGGAATAGCATCAAGAATAATGCTAGGATTTGTTTCCAGTTTGTCTTCTGATTTGGCTTCCAGTTTTTCTTTATGTTTTGCTTCTAGTTTTTCTTCCACTTTTGCTTCTCGTTTTGCTTCTAGTTTGGCTTCCAATTTTTCTTCCAATTTGGCTTCCATTATTGCTTCCTTTTTTGCTTCCAAAAAATATTATTGTTTTGCATACAATTAAATGAATATGTTTTATTTTAATTTAATTAGTTAAATATATCATGTCTCTTTCATAAGTTATATGATTATATAGTAAGTCATATGAATGTATTTGAAATATTTTATAGGATAACATTTATAAAGAATTTTTAGGGAAACATGCATCCATACAAATTGACAACATCATCATACTTATTAAAGCTACATCAAAATAGAATCTACAACATCAAGTATATAAAATAACAAGATAATTATTCTAACATGATCATCATCTATAATTAAAACAAGTGCGTCAAATATCTATAATTTAAGTGAATTTGACAACATCCATCTTGAGCAGTAAATCAAAACCATCACATGTAATAAATATGCATCCAAATCATCAACCGCTTTCAATATATAAAAAATGACAAGTCAATATTGATAAGATCATTATCATATATATACTAAAACAAGTGAAATTCACATATACTAGTAGATCAATAACATGTGAAAATGATACATGGCCAATAGTCATCATAAGTCAAAATGACATATCATGTATAAATGATATAAATAAAAAAGATAAATTATGTAAGACAAAATTATACAATTCAATATGGTACACCATGTCCAAATGATATAATTCAAAATGATCCATGTCAAAAATATACAACTCAATAATATGGTATTGCAGGTCATGAAAAAGATACATATGATAATAACCATGAAAATCAACAACATAACAATATATCAAAAATGATCCATGATGTAGTCTATATGATCATGAATGTCACTAGATGCTACTAGCAACTGGCTCATCATCATCATAACCATCATGATCATCGTCATCTGTATCGACAACGACCTCGTTTCCATCCATATCTATGTCATCATGAGCATCATCTGCCATCTCAACATTGGATGAAACGTGATATGGATCTATGTTATGGGGATCATTCAGACCTTCTAGAAAATCCTTGACTTGCAAAAAAAACATTTAGAATGGAAATTTATTATATATTTCATGCAATAATTAATTTTTAGGTTATATATATAATATTACAACATATGAAATAAAACAATAATCATATTACGTCATATCAAAGTGCACATACTGTAATAAAATTTCAAATAAGTTATAACTAAGATGTCATTCCAACAAAGATTTCAATATCTTGTGGGAGAACAATCAAAGCTCACAGGTGAGAAGAATATCACTTATTTAGATCTATGCTTATTAAGTTGATAGGTGAAAAAAGAAATAAACATCAACAGAAATCATCATAATGAATTTTGTTTGATATTAGAATAAAAAGTGGTAGTACTTGCAACTTTAAAGAAGAGCACCAAATGAATTTTGCAAACTTATATGACTTTCGTTTCAAATATGAAGACTAAAAAAACTTACGGAATTGCACATAAAAAATGTCACTAGGAAAACTGACTAATAAGCATCACTAAAAGAATATATGATATAAGAATTCAAATACTCCTACCTTGAAATCTCTATTATACTAGAGTCAAATACAACACAATACTTTTTCTTGAGAAACCAACCCTTCTCTCTATGTTTTCATCTAATTTATACAAAAATTACATAAGTTTTGTATCCATATTATATGGAAAGTTTTAATTACAAAATACTAAAAATATATACATATCTTGATGACTTTAAATTAAACCTAAAAAATACATTTGCAAGGAACAAGTGATGCATTGACACTTTGAAGCATAATCCATGGTGGCAAAAAAGTAGGCCCGTAGCTATAGAATCTATTGAAGATATAGATTTGAACTAGTTACTAACAAACTAGAACAAAATCTGGAAAACCCCTCATTTATAACCTCAATATCATGATTTGACATTGATTATTTTGCTCAAAATAGAAATTCCTTTTGATCTCTTCCCTGACTTTACCCTATCTTGCCAAGATAATGCTTACTACATAAACATATCCTCTAGAAAGATTTGACAAAATCCATATCCTTATCATTTTCAAAAGTATGTTGCTAGGGAGTATTATTCATCCATTGACAAAATATCCGGGTATATGTTGTCAAAATAAAAATAGTGAAAGAACTACCAAAATATTTGGCATCATTATCGGAAACAAAATCAAAGATCAGTGCTACAAAAAAATTTAGCAACCCTACCTTTTCAATGCTCATTTTAATGTTTCTGTTTCTTCTAACAATAGTGACACATTTCTTGATTTATTTATTTTTGTATTTTTTCCTTTTTTGGCCTTGGGGCCCTATTTTTCTACTTTACTTTGTTTCTAGATCTTCTTATTTTAAGAGGAACTTGAAGCTTCCTCTTTGTTGATTGTTAATTCCCTCAAAGTTGTATCATCAAGATCAACGATTTGATCCTTTAAGGTTGGGTTTTGTTGTAATTTGGAGTTGATCCTAAGCTTATTTGTTGGCCTTGTATGGGGTTGTCTCATCCCATACATCTCAGCTAAAGTAACATATTTTTCCTTCTTTCTCTGTACATGTTTAGATGATTTGGTTTGACCCTCTAAATCCCCTGTTTCATTGAGCTTTACTTCTAAACCCTCTTCATGTTTATCACTACGAAGCTTATCAGTAAGGTTCTTTTATGGAAACTCTAGAAATTGTTCTTGATGGGAGGTTGAAGCATTTTCTTCAAGAATCCTCTTACCCTTTCTTTTATATACCCTTTCTACCACCTGAATCAAAATAGGGTTTTCAATATGTTTGTCCACAAAACCTTTCCTTCTTTTTCTGGTAAGGACAAAGGAGATTGATTGTTTTGGAATTACAACAGTCTGTATGGGGTTGTAAACCTTACCTTGTTTCTTTCTTTTGTTGGTTTTAGGCTTGGTAGAAACCTAATCAACAAACCCTCCCCAAAATAAGAAATTCTCCCAATTTCTACCAATTGTCATCACGTGATTAATAATTAACAATTTAATTAAATCCTCATGGAAAACATGATGAGGAGAAGAATTGGGTTTCACCTGAACTTTAGCTGACATTTTACGGGGGGACTCTTCAAATATTTAGAAAATATAGGAGGCTATAGAATGGAGACTGTCATTCTGGAATTGGGTTCATATGTAAACATTTTTCCCAAAATATCATGGGAACAAATGGGAAGACCACAACTGGTCTAGTCACCAATTCAATTGCTCCTAGCCAGCTAATATAAAATCTTCCCAATTGGAAGACTAAAATATGTGTAGATCAACCTTATTGGAGTGGAAATTATAAAATATTTAGAAGTTATTGAAATAGTGGATGAGACAGAACCATATCCAACCTTGTTAGGTGTTGATTGGGAATTTGAAAACAAGGACGTCATCAATTTGAAGAAATGAACAATGGCCTTCCAATCTGACTTAATCAATTGGTCACCGTTCTGGATCCCAGGGAAGGAACAAGATACACAAAGCCTATAATGAAATATTGGGATAATGGAAAGATTGAGGACTTGTACAATGTTACCGCTAAGAAACAAGATCAAGGAAGATCCACAAGCCGTGAGAAATATGCAAAGCTAGGAAGCCTTATATGATATCATTACATGAAGGGAATATTATGTCAACCCCACTATGGATAGAGAAATAAGCTAGAGGAGAATCTTCTCGTATGATACAAATTCAAAAGATGCACTAGATCACTAGAAAAATAGGCTACACAAAGTATCATCCAGGAGATGTGCGTAGATAACTAGTCACGTGTGGTGGATTGGATAAGGGATCTAGGAATTACCAAAATTTGACATGATAGGGAGCCTCACTGACTTCCTACAGGAAATATAAAAGGTACCAGAGAAATCACATTTTATTTCTCTAGATGTCGCACTACATGGAACTCTATTGAGATGGTGGGTGACACACAAAGAAACACCAAAATCCTAGGATAATGTGATAGTAGTGATGTGACACATATTCGACCAAAGTCAATATCACCTCACAATTATGTAAAAAGTCACAGAAGATCCAATGGAACATGTATCATGATGCAAGAAGACATGGGCGATTCTAGAAGTGGAAGAAAAAATTTGGCTACACAAGTTCATCTACACCCTCGTGACCATACCAAAGAGTTGTAAGTGCAACAAGAATTAAGAAGAACAACGAAAACATGAACAAGGATCGTTGAAGACTTTCGGGAAAATTTTGGATCCATTGAAGAATAACCCATCCTAACCACTATGCTACAACACATCAGGGAAAATACATTGTAGGAAAAATAGAAGGCAAGTGCAACTAAAGACTTTGTTTTCACGTAACACCTAGAGTAATATAAGCATAAACACATGGTACATTTCCTAAATATTGAAGAAGCGTCAAATGAATAAGACCCACATGACTTGAAGTTTGGAGATACATAAGAAAAATACACGATAGAAGGGGTGACCACCAGCCCAAGTACCCATGATTATAACAAGCCAACCAAGATTAGAAAACATGATATTGGCATAAAGGAAAATCAAAAAATGGTGATCATTGGAGATTATTGGGATGAGGAAATTTTGAACCAAGTGGTGTACTTACTGAAAGAATACCATGACATTTTCCCTACCACATTTTCTAGAATGAAGGGTGTTGACACAAAAAACTAGCACCCTATGGTTGTACAAGGCTTACACGGGGGTAACTTGGGTAAACTAAAGACTACTACCCAATGTCACTTCGACAACTATCATTCTCACTTTCGATTCACTAAGGAATCAAGGAGGGTATCCTTGGGTAAGAGAGATGGCAAGGAGAGGGTTGGAGCTTCTAGAGGCCAAGATGGATCAAGGAGGCTTCTCCTTGTCAAGTCTCTTGCAATGGTTAAGGATGGAGACAAGTTCACAAGAGAAAGTGATAATCAATCATCAAGCCTATAACCTTATACAGTTGCTTCTCTTATATGAACAAGTCTCATAGAGGAAGGAGGGAAGAATGAGTCAAGGAGTCACTTCACTTGTGGAAGTAAAGGAGGAAGGTTCACAAGAGAGCTTCCATTTGTCTATGTCACTTCTTGGAGAAATTATTGTGTTTGAAGCTCACTTGTAGAATAGCTAGTAGATAGAGGAATCATTCTACCCTAGGCTTAGGCTTAGAGGTCAATACAAGTGGAAAAATTGTGGTAGGATGAAAGAACTTGAATTTAATATAAGAATGAAAGCAAGGAAGGTGACTTAGATCTCAACTAGGGTTTTCCTAAAGGGTTGCTACAAGTCTACACTAAAACTGTAAGTTGATTGTTCATTACAACTTCTACAAAGTAAACACTTTCCATATAGATGATTGTTGCAAATTATTTGTTCTTTCCTAATAGTTTGAGAACATATTCAAGGTATATTTTTTTAGGGTTATTAATTAGGGGTCAAATTAAAAATCAAGATAATCCTTGGAATCTATCAACTGGCATTGGTCACTTCACAAATTAGGCATGATGTACCTTTATTCACTGGTGAACCTATGGATTTTAGATGTTGCAACAATTTTCAACTAAATAAATCAAACTTCCTTATGAAATAGTCTCTTATTTATGAATTAGAATGGTGTTAATATCCATTTGGAATTAGGCTTGAAACCTAAGGCAAACATAGTTGATTATGCACTTTGTTGATCAAGAGCACTGATCCCAACAAATGTTTCTTTTGTTCAATTGTATACAAGTTGAAGGTTGAGCATTGGTTACATGAATTATAGCCAGGCATCATGGGTAGGATCCTTTAACTCTCTTATACTAACAAAGGATCCTTGAACTCAACTTGACAAAGTTCTGGCTTTGTAAATGAATTTCATTAACAAGTGATTAATGAATTTCATTGCAAACAATCATCTAGTATTAGAGACATCATTGTTTTCTTTTATATTTATTTTCACAATGTTCCATGTTGATGAGATAAAAAATTCATATACCTACTATTTATGGATCATATGTTATCAAAGAAGCTAAATGTGTGGCCTTGATGGAGATGTAGCACCTTGAGGATAAAATTGAGGGGGTAAAAATCCATCTCCACTTGCTTGTGAAAGCTTGAAAGTGGTTAGCCAAAGAGGTGTTTTTGCCACCCAACACTACACCATCACTTGGGGGATCATGAAAAAAAATTGAGAATCACAAACACAGGTTTTCTATAAATATGAGAGAAGAAGAATCAATGTTTTTCATCATTTAGAGCAACAACAAGTCCATAGAGTTTTGGCATCAAGAAGAATTAGAGATGGAGCAACAAAAACATTATAGGATTGTCCAAAGATTGAAGAGGTTAAGAGTTGGCCATAAGTTGCCCATGTTTTTGAAGACAATTATATAAGTGTTGCAAATTACCGAAGAACTATAAAAGGAGATTTAGGACAATTGGGAATGAGGGTATTCCATGCATTATAGCATTATATTACATCATACACAAGCCAACCCTACTATATCTTTGTATAAATCAAGTTTCCCTAAACTTATGACAATGTCTTCTTTTTTTAAGAGGGATTTACCATGGATCTCTACCCAACCTTGGAGACACCGTTTTAGGAAAAGTTCTCACTAAAGCAGGCCAAGTTTATGCCCATAACAATAATGGAAGTGCATCATTCCACAAGTGCAAGAATCGATCCTTTTATCATGTTGTTTCTAGGTGGCATTGTATTTAAGTCAAAGAATTTTTTCAATACTTCCTAAGAATGTTAGAAAGTCCTACAACAAGTCAAATGATAAAAAAGTTGATAATGTTTAATTAGACCTCTAATTATCAAGTTGGTAGTCAAGACAAGAGAAAAAAACCATTACAATAGAACATCATAATGAGTTTTGTGCAACTTTACTTGAAATGGTGAAAATATTTGAATATCATAACAATAGAGCATCTCAACAAATATGAATTTCATGAAACTTAACTTTAGGTCAAATATGAAGACTTAACATCCATGAAGTTTCACACAAGAAAGAAACATAACTAAGGAAATAGAGTGTTAAAAAGCACCAAAGGAATATCTGACATGAAAGCTTTAATACTTCTACATTGAAAAGGTTATTAATCTCAAAAATAAAACATACAAAATATAAGTTTGTTTTAAAAAAGAACCAACCCTTGGTTCTTCATTTTTCACAGATTTATAGAAGTTTACAAATTGAAGTCCATAGTTTTTGGGTAGTTTTAATTACAAAATACTAAAGATATATGTATATATCTTTAATCTATTAAAACTAAAACTAAAATTACATTTATAAGTAAAAACTAATGCGTTGATAACTCATGACAAGAAAAAGTGGCTTGTAACTGTGAAGTCTGCTATAGATGTCGATCGAAACAAGTCGCTGATAATCTACAAAAAAATATGGAGAATCCCATATTTATTGCATTAAAATCTTGCTTTGATGTTGACTGATCCACTCTTTCTTCCATAGGAAAAGAAACAGGGTCTTCTATTTGTTTACCTAACGAAGCTTTTCTCCTGCTTCTCGTAAGGATAGAGGAAACTATTTGATTTGGAGATTTGGGGTTTTGGATAGGGCTCTTCACCCTTCACTGTTGCTTACCCTCATATGACTTTCGGTTTGGCAGTGATTTATTCAACAAGCCCTCCCCATAATAAGAAATGATCCCAAGTTCTTCCTATCGTGCTCAAATGATTGAAAATTAATATTTTAATCAAACCCTTATGAAAAATGAAATGGGCAAAGACTTAGGTTTTGATCTAATTTTGGAAGACATTTTCATAAGACTATATAACAAAAAAATGGCATGTTCATTCTTAATTGACCAGCTAAATGAGACAAAAACTTGAAGTGGTACATGGAAATCCTATCATACCTTACCTCACATGTAAAATATATCTGTATGAAATTTAGGGCATTGTTCTAGGTAGGTTTGAGCCACATTCTTTGCACATTCATCCTCCAATTTTCATTTTGGTGCTCTTCCTTTAGGAAAATTGTGATTTTGATACCCATAAGGTTTTGGTTTTTAAAACATCTATCCCCATCTTCCTCTGTAACTAAGAACGAAATGTTAGCAAGAGTAACCACCTTCCCATAAAACCCTTGTGCGAAGGACCTAGGAACATTGTAATTGAACCCTTGGAGCCTGTGACAATACTCTGCCCAACCCGCTAGCACAAACTACTCATACTATTTTGAATAAGCTTTAATAAATTCCGCTCCCTTTGTCTCATCCCTACACAAAGGCTTGCCCTTTCCTATCTTCGTGAATGGATCTAGAAATCACAAAATTGTCGAAGAATCAGCAACTGATCAAGAACTATTTTTGGAACAAACAACTAAGAGCTACTTCCACAGAAACTTAACACGAGAAACACAAAGTAGTTATAACCTTAGTCATAAAAATATGGAAATTCAAACCAATGGGTGGACATAAAATGAATAAACCCCTCACGCATCCAACATGCCCATCATGCCCATTTTTACTTCAGTCGTCAGCATTTTTTGTTGGCAAATATGTTTTGATGGGTAAAGAATGGTTATATCATGTTACTTTGATAATGCCACCTATCAGATGAGATATTTTACGTCACATGGTATTAACACATTTGGTAACACCTCCCTTACAAAAATGCATAGTATTCACTGCCATTTGTTTTTTAACATCTTCTTTTATATCGTTAGAATTGGAGCTGCCAAAATAAATGGTAGCACTCATAATAATTTAGCAGAAGTTAGACCCTAAAGCCCCAATTTATTATATGTATATGTGGTCATCCTAGATTGGAGTGGTGTTATAACACCTAGAGAATGATACGGTGGTCCTCTATATGGTGTGATGTTATAACACCATGGTCCTCCATAGTGGATTTCACGATAAGTGGTCCTCCATAACACTTAGATAACTATATGGTGGTCCTCCTAGATTGGAGTGATGTTATAGCACCATAGATGATGATAAGGTGGTCCTCCTAGATTGGAGTGATGTTATAACACCTAGACAATGATAAGGTAGTCCTCTTAACATGGATTGATGGTATAACACCTAGACAATGATAAAGTAGTCCTCTTAACATGGATTGATGGTATAACACCTAAGTAATGATGGGATAGTCCTCCCTTTGGAGTGGACGTTATGCCTTGAAGTGTTGGCCAAGGAAAACCTTTCCTATGATGTAATAAGTCAATTAAAGGTTATAAAGTCATGAAGAAATGCCCAAGCTAGATGTTGGTTATGTGAAGTGAAAGTCATCCATAATGTAAATTCATGTAAGAGTATTGTTGGATTTCTATATATATATGACCTCCTTTAGTGATTGTGACATATTTCTCTTGCTCTAGCACACTTGTTTTTTCACTGCACTTGTATGGGGAATTTCACTACAGTTGTTCTTGCTCCTTCTAGGGTTTGTTATGTCTTTTTCATTCTCATTGGAGACTTGCTATGACATGTGTCTTGTCCTTGATGGCTCCTTATGACTTGTGTCTTGTTCTTGGAGGTTCACTATGGCTTGTGTCTTTTCCTTGTAGGCTTGCTATGACTTGTTTCTTATTCTTGGAGGCTTTATTGTGTCTTGTTAGTGGTGGCTCTCTATGCTCTTGCCTTGCACTCTAAAGGTACTCACTATGCTTTGTCAATTTGCACCAAAGATCTTGTTTTTTGTCTATGGTTTATGTATTACATGGTCTTACATCTCTCCTTTGGCCTAGGGTTTTTGGAAAAGGACTTGATAAATCCATGATTGGATGTTGATTTATAAGGACTTGATCATAGTGAAAGGTTGCGGATTTATAATGGTGTTTTTGTAATTAAGTTTTGAGTTTTTCCCAAAACTTATAGAAAAAGGGAAGGGGAGAGGATTATAAAATGAAAACAAAAAAGAGAGCAAATTACTTGGGTTAGAACACTAACATTGTTGTTGCTATTTAAAAACCAATAGTCTCGGGTGAAAGTTTCTAAAAAGTGACACAGACCAATGAGAACCAACGGTTAAGTGTCATGCAGTTTCAATGGTGAATCGGGATACATTCGTTGGCAACAACTTTGTGTTGAGGCCTGAACTTGCATCTTTCCTACACATTTTCCTAGACGCTTTCCATTCACCTGGACCTCCTAAGCTATCAACATCATTGCATATTAGTCATAAAAGAGCATTTAAAGTGGTTTTTTAACTATGTCCTTGTGTTTGCTGTTTGAATTAGATTTTTGCTTATGAGCTGCGAAATACAGCCACTTTCCGCAGTTGGTTCAACTTTCCGTAGTCGTTTTGTTAAACTCCAGGTTGCAGGTGTCACCAGGCAAAACAAGCCACATGGGCAAGTTGGAAATGACCTAGACATGGATCAGGTCCTATTGGTCCGGCTGTATTCATCAAAGAAGGCCGTGGTCAAAGGTGGTCAAGCGGTGGTCAAACATAGGAGTCCTACGGAAACAGGACTCCATTTTCAAACATGTGAAGACTTTCGTGGATGTTCCTAGATCTCTAGGGACATATCGACACTTGTGGGCTGCTCCACAAGGCGAATCCAACAGCCAACCTTGATAGATTTAATCATCACGGCAACCATTATGCTAAATCCAGGGATACTATCTTTTACGTGTCTCTGTTCACGTAGTTTTATAGGAAAACAATTATGTAACCTTTGTTATAAATAATGTGTTTCTATACGCATAGTAGTTAGTCTTTTGAATGTAATTTTGCTGTTAAGAATTCACTGTGCCGTGACACTAGTTTTATTGCTGTAACTGTGTTTTGAGACATACAAGAATACTTTGTTCTGCATGCTTGCGTAAATGTAATTTTGGACTGATAGCTTGTTGGCCGAGGTTGTGCAGAGGGCCCCTACACACTGAGGTTTTGTTTCCATTGTTGTTGTATAGTCTTTATGCATCATTTCTTTATTTTCACTGCACATGTTTTATAGTTATTCACTTGTGTATATATTTCTAACATTTCACTTTTGCTCATGATTTTACAAGCTTTGTATAACGCTGATCAGTGTGTGCATGTTTCAGGATAGAGTAGGCAGCCTGGGCATCTGTATGTAAATTTCACAATAACTAGTGATATGGAATTGATCCTCTACTGACTTTGCTCTTCTTACTTTCTTTTAATTCCAATTCTGTTTTATTGATTTCAGTTTTGTTCATTTGCTTTGTTAAGTTAGTTTAGAAATCAACTTGCTCATTTCATTGATGGTTACCTCCAAAAGCCATAGCTAGACTAACTGGCGAGGGATCGAAATATGAATGTTGTGATTTGATTTTAGTTTACTTTTCTGCAATTAGATATTGGATTGTCATTTCATGACGATTACTCCGAAGCCATAGCTAGACTAACAGGAGGGGGTCGAAATATGATGTTGTTGATTTGATTTTAGTTTACTTTTTTGCAATTAGATATTGGATTGCTCATTTCATTGATGGTTACCTCCGAAAGCCATAGCTAGACTAACTGGCGAGGGATCGAAATATCAATGTTGTGATTTGATTTTAGTTTACTTTTCTACAATTAGATATTGGATTGCTCATTTCATTGACGGTTACCTCTGAAAGCCATAGCTAGACTAACTTTTAGTTTACTTTTTTGCAATTAGATATTGGATTGCTCATTTCATTGATGGTTACCTCTGAAAGCCATAGCTAGACTAACTGGCAAGGGATCGAAATATGAATGATCTAATTTGATTTTAGTTTTACTTTGCAATCTTTGATTTCCTTGAGTGCAGTAGGTTAAATCATTTTTTTGTATTTAGACAGCAGCAAAGATGATAGTTTCATGATCAGTTGTTCATTATTTACTTGTTTTAAATATCAGCACATTTTCATTCTTGTTCAACCATTTCTTTCAATCACTAGTGTATTCTAAGACCTTCTGAAGTGTTAAGTTTTGGAAACCATTATAGAAAGGACATCATTGCCTTAAAAACTATATCCATACTTTCCTTCTAGAGACTTAGGAATAGAATTTCATTCACATCAGGAGATAAATAGGATAAAAACCCCCAAAATAACATAAAAATAAAAAACAACAAAAGTAAGAAATAGGTTATCTTGCACATATAGTGCACCACACTTCATCAGCTTACGAATCTCGGATTGATAATTAATGTAGCAATTTAGGACACACTAAATTGACCAAACATTTTGGCATTGTTGCCAAGGAAGTGTAACTAGGTAGCCAATCTCTTACATTAAAAAAAAAAAATTAAAGAAGGGAAAATTAATAACTTCTCGAAGTATGCTCTCCTCTTGCACCTAGTGTGATCTGGAGGATTAGAAAATATAGTTGTTAGTTTAATAATTTCTTGAGTATGCCCTCTTGTTGCACCTAGTGTGATCTAGAAGATCAAAAAGAGAATTATTTTCCCGACTTGAAAGAAAAATAAAAAAAATGACATGCATAGAGCAAGAGATTCTAGGGGAAGGTTTATAGCTAGAGCTAAGAGTTCGATTTTCACAACTCCAGCTTCTTCAAGGAACAGACAAGATACACCTCCATCTACTCCTAGCCTTAGGATTCTTGGAATTCAAGGGGCAGCAGCTGAATTAGAAGACTCTCCCACACTATCTACTGAATCTAATCTAGGAGAAGAACCTTTATTCACTTCTATAGGGGTACATATTGTAATCAAAGAAATAGAATCACCTGAAGAAGAGGAGGGGGAAATTCTTCCTCATTTGCCATTAATAGAAGAACCAGAGGACTCTGAGGACTCTAAAGAAACTATCATGATAGAGGAAGTAGTAGATGGATTCAGAGGTAGAGGTAGAGGTAGAGGAAGAGGAAATAATGGAGGCAACAATGGAGGAGGTAGAGGTGATAATGGGAGAAATAGGGAAGGAGATAACTCATTTGGATTCCCTATAGTTAATGAGGAAACCCATACAACCATGAAAAACATTTCACCATTTTTCCTCCCAAACTTTTATGGATTGCGAAGTGAGGACCCTGAAACATTTCTGTTTGAGTTTGAAGTCGTGTCCCGAACCTATGACTATATGGAAGACTCTCAAAAACTCAAACTGTTTCCTTCACATTAAAGGGAGCTACTTTTAAATGGTTCATGGGATTAGTCACTCAATCTATTAAGAGTTGGGATGATATGAAACAAACATTTTTGGATAGATACCTGGACTATTGCATGCCCACCAATCACAAGGATGAGGTATTCAAAATGATGCAAAAAAGAAGATGAAAAACTTGGAGGATTTACTTGAAAGATTTCAATACAACTTAAAGAGAGCAAAGATGAGCAACTTAGATGAGAAAACCTTAAAATCCCTTTTATTGAAAGCCATTAGAGATGAATGGATAGATATTTTAAACATGATGGGGAAGGGAGACATTTCTCAAATTCCACTTCGTGACATAGCAGAACTATGTGTCCATCTCTCAAGGGGGAAATCTAAAACGGGAAAGGGGCTTAGAGATCCTTCTCTTATTAGAGCAAACAAATATGCAACTGGATCAGTAAGTAGGGCAGAAATTGACAATATGCTTGATGAGTTCAAAACCGATATTATAGGGAGCCTTAGTGAACAACTAGACACCCTTAAGATACAAAACAAGCAAAAAGTAGAAACTGATGCTCTGGCCATCTTTTGTCTGAAATGTAGGAAGAAACATGCTCTAAGGGAATGCCCCTTGGATGAAAAATTTGTAGAAACATGTATGATTTGCTCAAAAAATCATGAGACCAAGGATTGTCCTTCAATTCCTGGGCTCAAAGCTGTCTTTCAAGAAGATCCAAATTCAGTAGAATCTCTCTGTTTTGTTTCAAGAAGACCTTGGCAGGGGCAGCAAAATCAAGGGTTTAACAACCCTATGAACTTTCAACCCCTACCAAATTGGAATTCTTGGCAACAACCTTGGCCCCAACCTCAAAATCCATATCAATCATGGGCGCAAGGGATGAAAAAACCTTATGGGAGATTTGCTCAATTATATCAATATCCTCCATCTTTTCAAAATCAACAAACTCCACAACTTCCAAATCAAAATCCACAACTTTCATTGCCATTTCCACAACAACAACCTTCTCAACAAAATCCAACTCCTCAACTCATGCTTCCATTTCAACAAAATACAAATCAACTACCCACTCAGCCATAGCCAAATCCTAACAATAAAACTCCTCATAATACTTATATGATAGAAGGACAACAATTTCCTACCTATATGATTGTTCCTCTTAATGATGTACAACTCAGGTCTGGTAGAGTTTTAGAAAAACCTTCTATAGATGACCAAGAGCAAGATACCTCTAAGGAGGACTCTCTTAAAGTCAATAAGGCTTCTAAGGAAGCATCTCTTCAAAACTCAAGCATTCAAAAAGAAAAAGAAAAGTCAACCCCCACAACTCCTATAGTTGAGCAACCTACATATTCATCCACACCTCCTTTCCCTGAAAGATTACAAATTGACAAAGGGGTGGAAAAACAAATCTTGTTGCCTGACTATGATTTTTTAGATGAATTAAAGAATGTCTATATCAAGATTTCCTTGTTACAAGCCATTAGAGAAATTCCTATTCTAACAAAAACAATAAAGGAGTTGAGTCTCAAAAGACCAGGAAGGAAACCAAGAGATACAAGAAGAATCCACCTGGTAGGAAAAATTGCAGAAATCATGATGGGAAAAATTACCATGCAGAAGTATGTAGATCCAGGTAGTCTAATTGTCAAGACACATATAAATGGGATAGAAATTCCACACACATTGATTGACTTAGGGGCTGTTATCAACATCATGAGTAGACAGACTATGGAACAGCTTAAACTTCCTAATCTTCTTTTTACACCTACCTTACTGCAACTTGCAGACAGATCAATAATCAATCCAGACAGTGTATTAGAAGACATTTCAGTCTCCTTAGATTCTTGGGAATATCCAGTAGATTTCATGATTTTGACTCCCAAGAGTAATTTAGGGGGACATCCACTCATCTTAGGAAGACCTTGGCTAGCCACAACTAATGCTTTCATTAGTTGTAGATCTGGAGATATGTACATTTCTGATGGTAGTTCGACAAAGAAATTCAATTTGTATCCTTCAGCAAAAGCAATCACAGAAGTAGGAGACAATGAATGGGTTAATGATGAAGACACTATACAACCTGTCTTTACCATTTCTGAAATTAGTGAAGATAGTCAAATTCTTAACACATTAGAAAATTTTAAGACATCTTCGGGATATGACCTCACACAATTTCAGTTAGATTCTGACATTAAGTATTTATCGTCAAGATAAATGTCTCTCTACTCTATGGAAGAGTTTGGTAGTTCTACCATTGAGATTTTTCCAGGAAAAACATTGAATATCAACAAAAATTTGGAAAAGTCACAACAGGAAGAACTAACCAAAATCTTGCAAAAACATCCTACTGCATTTGCATGGGAGTATACTGATATGAAAGGTATTGATCCTAAGACTTGAATCCATCATATATATATTGAGGCAAACAGTAGACCAATCAGACAACCTCAGAGAAGGATGAATCCAAATCTTAGGGAGATAGTGAAAGAAGAGCTCCAAAAACTACTCAATGTAAACTTCATTTATCCAAGTTCAGATAGCCGATGGGTTTCTCCTTTGGTTATAGTACCTAAAAATAATGGTAAATGGAGGGTATGCATTGATTACAGGGAATTGAACAAAGCAACTTTGAAGGATCACTTTCCTTTGCTTTTTATCGATCAAGGATTAGATACATTAGCAGGCAAAAAGCACTTGTCATTTCTGGATGGTTTTAGTGGTTATAATCAAATTTAGGTAGCACCTGAGGATCAGGATAAGACCACATTTACCTGTCCATGGGGAAATTTTGCCTATCAAGTGCTTCCTTTTGGATTATGTAATGCACCGGCAACATTCCAAAGAGCAGTACTAGGAATTTTTTCTGATCTAATCCATGATTGTGTAGAGGTATATATGGATGATTTTACAGTTTATGGTGATTCATTTGAAGAGGCATTAGAAAATTTGGAAAAAATCCTTATAAGATGTAAATAAACAAACCTTTCATTAAGCCATGAAAAATGCTTTATGATGTTTACTGAAGGTATTGTTTTAGGACATCACATTTCAGGGGATGGGATTAAAGTTGATAGATCAAAAGTTGAAATCATCTCCAAGTTGCCTATTCCAAATTGTCAAAGAGATGTTAGAAGTTTTCTAGGATTTACTGGATATTATAGAATATTTATAGAAAACTTCACCAAAATAGCATCTCCACTCTTCAAACTGCTTACAAAAGACTGTGAATTCAAATGGGATCCTGATTGTCAATCAGCATTTGAAACTTTAAAAACAAGAATATCTGAAGCGCCTATCTTGAGAGGACCAAATTGGAAACTCCCTTTCCATATTTCTACATATGCTTTAGATACAGCTCTAGAAGCTGTATTGGGTCAAAAAGATTTAGTCCCTTATTCCATTTATTATACCAGTAAAAATTTGACTCCCACTGAGTTGAACTATACTGTAACTGAAAAAGAGTTCCTAGCTGTTGTTCATGCAATCAATAAGTTCAAACATTATATAATAGGCTATGAAAAATTTATTCATACTGATCATTCTGTGATTAGATATCTAATGAAAAAACCTATTACTAATGGCAGAGTTACAAGGTGGCTCCTACTTTTACAGGAATTCAATATTACTGTGTTGGATAGACCAGGAAATATAACAGTAGCTGTTTCTTGTCTAGGATGCCAGAATACTAAAGAAGATTCTCCTGTAGAGGATAAGTTTTCCTGATGAATATTATTTGTTATATCTTTTGGTATGTAGATATTGCATCATTGGTCTATTATTATTTACTACCTTCCACATTTATTTTCCTAGTGAAAGAAGAAAGATTTTCAGGAGAGTTCAAAATATTCATGGATTCTAACGAATTGTTAAAGAAAAAAAAAGGGGGGGCCAGATCTTGTGATTAGTATATGTGTTTAGGAAGATGATATGCTTGATATCCTCAAAGCATGTCATGTCTTTATACCATGCAAAGGACACTTTGTGGACAAAAAGACAAGCCAAAAAAATTCCTCTCTTTGGTATTGCATTGCCTTCCCTCTTCAAAGATGCAAACAATATTGTCAAAAGGTGTGACAGCTTGCCAAGAGTAGGGAACCTACCCCAAATGAAAGCCATTACAAACCACATACTCATCAAACCCTTTTGAAAAAATGGGCTTTAGATTTCACTTGAAGCCTATTAACCACCATCTAACAAAGATTATTTGTACTATATTCACAAATGGTAGAAGCCAAAGCATTATTTTTCTGCTACTGAAAATTCAGTTATAGTTTTCTTTATGAGGATATTTTTACTCGCTTTGGTGTTCCAAGAGAAATTGTGACAGATCAGGGAAGCCAATTCACATACAACTTGGTGGAGAAGCTAATGGAAGAATACAAAATCAAGCACAAAAGATCTACTCCTTACCATCCGTAAGCAAATGGTCAAGTGGAGTCTACAAAAAAAGTTCTCGAAAGCATCATCAACAAAACTGTTCATCTGCACAAAAGAGATTGGGCAGAAAGGCTTCCTAAAGCCTTGTGGGCCTACAGAACTACATGGATAAATACAACATGAAATTCTCCCTATGAACTTGTTTATGGGAAAGAAGCCCTGCTCCCCATTGAGTTCCATGTCAAAACTTTCAAGATGGAAATTCAATTGGGAATGAATCTATCAGAAGCCCAAAAGCATAGAATGGAGTAGTTGAATGAACTAGATGAGATGAGACAAGAAGAAATCCTAAGAACTGATCTAGTTCAATATCAAAGAGCTAAGTGGCATGACAAATACATCAAAGAGAAAAAGTTTCAAGAAGGAGACTGGGCATTTCTATTTGATTCCAAGTTTAAAGACTTCAAAGGAAAATTTCAGACTCATTAGTTTGGGCCATATGAGATTGACAAAGTCTTTAGCAATGGTGCGGTAAGAATCAAAACCATTGATGAACATCAAACTCCTCTTATTGTGAATGGCCACAGATTAAAGATCTATCATAATCCACTCTCAAAGGAGGAATTTTCCAAAATCTTTCAGGATAATTCTGCAATAAGGCTAGTGAAGAAGAATTCTTCTTCTCCACCAACCTAGTCCTTGTACTTTTTCTGTTCTACAAAAAAAAAAAAAAAAAATGTATAAGCCTGAAAACCAATCACTGATTGGCAGTCTTATACAGAAAATACAGGGCGAAAATCAGGGACTTCTGACACCCTTTATTTTCCAAAAAAAAAATCTCTCTCTCTCTTTCTCATTTTCATTCCACTCCACTTCATTTTCATTCCATTCCATTTCATTCATTTCATTTCCTTCCACAAATAAAAGTCTTTATGACCTTTTTCATTCACTCAGTCATCAATCCATCCATCTCCATTCAATCATATGATCGTTGAGTCAGTTTTCAAAGTTGCAAACTGATTCCGCAGCTAGTTGTGTTTCCGCAGCTAGCACCCTCTCATTCAACATTGGCAGTTAGATAATAGGAAAAAATAATAAAAATCAAATGCAGGTATGACTGAGGACATATTATGAAGACATGAGGCACCTAAAGGCATCAACAAGGAGCAACTGATCAAAGGATAAATGGACAACAAGTGGCAAAAGTTCCAAGGTATGAGTAGAAATTTATTTCAAATAGCATTCAAAGCACATCTTTGCATAGTTATAAAACCATAAGCTCCACTATATGCAATGATTGGCGTGATAGCCTCCATAACCATTCCATGACCTATGATTCTTCCATGAACCATGCATTTATTTTTCCCAATGGTATCATGCTTAACCCTTAGATTTAACTCGTGTTTGGCTGCACTTTTACACTCCACCTGTAATCATGGGATGTGGCTGATTTGATTACGGCTCTTCTCTACCGCATAAATTCCGCAGCCATTTCATGAATGTGTTTATGTCTACTCTGCAGCCATCCAGTTTAAAAATACTGCCGAGTTCATTTCACTCCCCTACTATTTTATTGAAGCCACGGTTACATTTCCATTTTGTTCACATAAGCCTCTGCTCCATTCCGTGAATTCACTTCCACTACCTGTCCTCTGTTTTCCACTCACAGTCACTGGTCTTCTCCATAAACCCTATTCACTTCGCTAACCCAGCTGTCTCACCTCCGCTAAACCCTTCTCACGCAGACAAATTTTAAGAACAGAAGGCAAGAATGGGTCTATTGTTGAGGGCAGAACAGGAAGGGCTCAAGTTTATGGAGGGGTACTCGCAAGTGAAAAACATACTGAAAAAGGCAAGGTGGCTACGGTTTATTCAAAAATTCAAGGGCTGCAACAAGGAGATTACAAAATCTTTTGCGAGGTCTTTTAACGGCCTGGAGGTGGAAATTGGGGACCTCAAGTTCACAGTCACCGAAGCATCCATAACAGCTGCTACAGAACTCCCACAGGAGGGAGAAAGCTAGTTCAAGAACAAGAGCTTTGACGAGAAGGCTTGGAGGGTTATCCTACGCAATCTAGGTATGGATGTAACTATATTCAAATGAGGAATTCCTGTCCATGCTTTAGAAGAGAAGTGGGCCAGTTTATTGTTGATTATTCAAAATTTCATTACATGTGAAGGCCGTTTTGGATCAATGTATATGTATCATACCCAGTTACTGATGAATTTCTTAGAAAACCAAACGCTCAATCTGCCTTACTTTTTATTACTGAGCTTGAAAAAGATGTGCACAACCATCCAAAATAATATAGAGGACATAGAACCCCACCTATATCATCATGGGCTTGTGAAAATTCTATTTGAAGACCAATTAAAGAAAAAGAAGGATACCTGGGAACGGTTTTGGTGAGAAACTACTTTCAAGATTCTCCTGAAATACCTGAGAGCGGTACAGTCAGGAAGAGTAAGAAAAGGGAAACTAGTGTGAGAATTCAAGACCCTCCTATTAGTAGAACTAAAGAATTTAATCGAGAAGAGAGGCTGGAAAGAACTAAGGATAAGAAGCAGAGAAAACCAAAAGAGAAAAGAAACATATAGGATGTCTACCAATCACCAGAACCTTCCTTAGAAGAGGACAACCAAACACTATTTGAAAGGCTAACTCACCTTCAAGGACAATCAGCTGCAGCCAGGAGGAAAGAAAAAGAAAAATAGAGTATGGAGGAATAGGGCATTAGCCCACAGCATTTAAGGAGAAGCGCCAGGCTTAAAGGGAAATTAAGGACAGTACAAATCAAAGGGCCTCATTTTATTGATTTAGGAGGGGAAACACTGGAACAACCTCCAACTGGACGTAGCCCACCTCATTCTCAGCCAAATATTGAAACCAATTCTCTAGATGTTGACATAAGTCCTTCTCAGCCGGACTTTGAAATCAGTCCTCCTCAATAGGATTTTGGGGACAGCCCAAGGAAAACTACACCCGAGATAGATCCAAATCAGCAAATGTATGATTATATAGAATCCTTGGAAAAGATAGCCACAGGTCCAAGCACTTCATCCATTCAGCCTCATACAGCACAGGACACTCAAATCCAATCATTGAAACAGGAAATTTTTGAACTAGAGGTCCTAAATAGACATATTAAACATGAAAATGAAGCATTAAAGGAACAAAGTAGATTGGATAAGATCATTCATGACAACACCATGCTACATCTTGGGCTATGGCAGAGAAAGAATAGGAAATTGAAGAAAAAGTGCAGGAGGATAAGTAGAGCACTGATCAACCTCAAATTCAAACGCTTGATGAGGAAGCCCAGGATGTTAGTAGCACCAAGAAAGAGAAGAAGAGGGCTGGATGTACTGGTAGAAGTCTCAGAGCACATGATCTAAAGGGGGGATAGCCAAAGTTTTGGTTGCATGGGGACATGCAACATCTTCACAGTGGGGGTATGTTGAGCCCTGAACTTGCATCTTTCCTACACATTTTCCTAGACTCTTTCCATTCACCTGGACCTCCTAAGCTATCAACATCATTGCATATTAGTCATAAAAGAGCATTTAAAGTGGTTTTTTAAATATGTCCTTATGTTTTTTGTTTGAATTAGATTTTTGCTTATGAGCTATGGAATGCAGCCACTTTCCACAGCTGGTTCAACTTTCCACAACCGTTTTGTTAAACTCCAGGTTGCAGGTGTCACCAGGCAAAGAAAGCCACATGGGCAAGTTGGAAATGACCTGGACATGGATCAGGTCCTATTGGTCCAGCTGGATTCATCAAAGAAGTCTGTGGTCAAAGGTGGTCAAGCAGTGGTCAAACATAGGAGTCCTACGGCAACAGGACTCTGTTTTCAAACACGTGAAGACTTTCGTGGCTGTTCCTAGATCTCCGGGGACATATCAACACCTGTGGACTACTCCACAAGGCAAATCCAACAGCCACCCTTGATAGATTTAATCATCACGGCAACCATTATGCTAAATCTAGGGACGTTGTCTTTTACGTGTCTCTGTTCACATAGTTTTATAGGAAAACAGATATGTAACTTTATTCTAAATAACGCGTTTCTATACGGATAGTAGTTAGTCTTTTGAATGTAATTTTGCTGTTAAGAATTCACTATGCCATGACACTAGTTTTATTGTTGTAACTGTGTTTTGAGATATACAAGAAGACTTTGTTCTACATGATTGTATAAACGTAATTTTGGATTGATAGCCTGTTGGCCGAGGTTGTGCAGAGGGCCCCTGCACACTGAGGTTTCATTTCCATTATTGTTGTATAGTCTTTATGCATCATTTCTTTATTTTCACTGCACATGTTTTATAGTTATTCACTTGTGTATATATTTCTAACATTTCACTTTTGCTCATGATTTTACAAGCTTTTTGTAACGCTAATCAGTGTGTGCATGTTTCAGGATAGAGTAGGCAGCTCAGGCATCCGTATATAATTTTCACAATAACTAGTGATATGGAATTGATCCTCTGCTGACTTTGCTCTTCTTACTTTCTTTTAATTCCAGTTCTGTTTTATTGATTTCAGTTTTGTTCATTTGCTTTGTTAAGTTAGTTTAGAAATCAACTTGCTCATTTCATTGACGGTTACCTTTGAAAGCCATAGCTAGACTAACTGGCGAGGGATCGAAATATGAATGTTGTGATTTGATTTTAGTTACTTTCTGCAATTAGATATTGGATTGCTCATTTCATTGACGGTTACCTCCGAAATCCATAGCTAGACTAACTAGCGAGGGATCCAAATATGAATGTTGTGATTTGATTTTAGTTTACTTTTCTGCGATTAGATATTGGATTTCTCATTTCATTGACGATTACCTCCGAAAGCCATAGCTAGACTAACTGGCGAGGGATCAAAATATGAATGTTGTAATTTGATTTTAGTTTACTTTTCTGCAATTAGATATTGGATTGCTCATCTCATTGACGGTTATCTCCGAAAGCCATAGCTAGACTAACTGGCGAGGGATCAAAATATGAATGTTGTGATTTGATTTTAGTTTACTTTTCTGCAATTAGATATTGGATTTCTCATTTCATTAACGGTTACCTCCGAAAGCCATAGCTAGACTAACTGGCGAGGGATCAAAATATGAACGATGTAATTTGATTTTAGTTTTACTTTCTTTGCAATCTTTGATTTCCTTGAGTGCAGTAGCTTAAATCATTTTTTTGTATTTAGACAGTAGCAAAGATGATAGTTTCATGATCAGTACTTCATTATTCACTTGTTTTAAATATCAGCACATTTTCATTCTTGTTCAAGCATTTCTTTCAATCACTAGTGTATTCTAAGACCTTCTGAAGTGTTAATTTTTGGAAACCATTATAGAAAGGACATCACTGCCTTAAAAACTGTATCCATACTTGCCTTCTAGAGACTTAGGAATAGAATTTCATTCACATCAAGAGATAAACAGGATAAAAACCCCCAAAATAACATAAAAATAAAAAACGACAAAAGTAAGAAATAGGTTATCTTGCACATATAGTGTACCACACTTCATCAGCTTACGAACCTGGATTGATAATTAATGTAGCAATTTAGAACACACTAAATTGACCAAACACTTCGTACACAAATGTTTTGCATCAAGTAGCATGATAGTTAATCTGGGAAGGGGGTAGTACAACACAGGATTGTAATCCTACTGATCAATTGATCAACTGTTATGATCTATTGCACCTCCTCGACTCATTTTTTGGAAAACCGTAAATGGGGGTAATGCAAGGTGGTAAATAGTTTTGCAAAAACACCCCCATTCTCATCATGTGGCCTCTCCATTTTCCAAGTGGGTGTGCCAAGTGAGCCTGCCTACCCCCTCACCCTACCACATCAACCACACTCCACCTCACATCCTCTTCCATCCACCTCCTGACTCATTCATCTACCTCATTACCACAACATTTATCTGTTGCACCATTACTCTTGTCCTACGTACATTCCATTGAATTTCCCATTCTTATCAAACGCAAATGAGTAAAAGTTTTTTTTTACAAATCTTTCATGTTATCCATCCCTTTTAAAACATAAACCAACTTACTTTCAGCATCTAGGTGAGCTCGCAAACAACACAATATGAGTTCCATCTCTCTCCTCTAGTTTCAAGTATTGATACACTTCACTAGATTTAATTATCATCATGTAGAAGTTAAATAAGTCTTTGAAAACCACCTCAAATCCTATAACCTCTAACTCCTCTACTTGAGAACCCTTTATGGATACTGAAGTAGAGAATACATGACCCGAGGTGTCTATTGGACTTTGACAATTTTAATAGTGACTCTTGGGGAGATTTTCTTAGAAAACAAGATTATGTTAGCGTATTGAATTCTTGTCTATATTATGTGCTAACCCCAACCACTTACCACTTTTCTGGGTTCATAACATGGTTGGTTTCTATGTATGTTCCTAAGTGAAACTATGTTGTAAATTCCACAAGATAATTTATCCTTGAAGTCACATTCGACCTCATTTACAAGGCTTTCTATTTTCCCGATCTCCAAAACCCTAATCCATGAAATGAAGATTCACTGAATCTAGACTTCACTCAATTATCAAAAGAAAATAAATTTTCCTTGTTTGAAATGACTTCACCACCAGGGACAACAACCCCTCAACAAGATGAAACCTATCCTTTGTGTATATTTTCTAAAGATGAATACAAGGTCTTAACCTTAATTTTGGTGCTACTTGGGGAAGAAGAAACCACCAACGTGACTAAGCCATCCTTAGGCTTGCTGAGCCACATGTTATACCACGCTTTTTATTTAGACATACTTGCATTCTTAGCCAAATCCATTAATATCGAAATTGCAAAGTTCCACATTGCCCATATTTTCAAATATATCTCCATCATGGTCTACTTATTCCTACGTATTCATATTGCGAAATTTTAGTACCTAGGTCTCAACATATTTGCTTCTAAGCACCATAGAAAATTTTTGGTTAAATGGACAAGTATAGTCAAGAGAAAGTATGAAAATCAAGGGTTTTTGTCTTTCTGTCCACTTTTATGGCTCCTATGTATGATTTTATAATGGTACACCACCTCCAAGGGTTCTCCCACAATAGAAGCAATTGCTATAGTTGAGAAAACATGCTAAAGTGGGGGATTGGTATCTATTTGAGGATTTCACTAAGATCGGGTTGTATGGATTTGATAAGAAACACTATAGATTGTCAATATTCATGCCCACAAGGGTTTTCTCATTGGAATTTATTAGACAAATCTTGTATGTGTACCTGGTCCAATTTCTTCCTAGACGTAAAGGATACATGTTCAAGCTAGGGAATATTGTGGGTCCATTCATTGTTAATTATAGACAAGCTCTAACTCATGTTTAAGATAAAATGAAGGAGTTCTATATTGAGTTGGGAGAAAGATGGAAATATGAACCCCATCATATTGTTTCTAATAGGAGAAAGAGTGTCAATTCAACCCCTTACACCCATGAAAGCAAACTTGAAATAGAGTGGAAGGAAAACCAAGAGCCTTGGCCTATTAGTTTAGAATTGGAGGTTGAGACCCCCATAGGTAAAGATATAATTTTGAAAAGAAATACTCCTAAAGCAATGGATATAGATGGGGAGGAGGCACAAAAATCAAAGAAGGCTAGGATACATCCTGAGGATGACGAGAAAATATAGGTGAAACTAACTGGAAGTACCTCTGATCAATGATGTTTTCACATGATCTTGGCAAACCTTGAGAAGATTGTACCATCCATTTCCATGGATATAAAAGTGCCCACCATGGAAGGGAGTCCCTCAGTATTAGATGCAACATTAAAGGTCTATCATGAAATTAAATAAATTAGTAAATGAGAAAAAGGAAACATGATGCCTCAGCTAACCCAATAGGTATCATCTTCCTCTCATACCAGATTGCTTTCAACAATGGATCTTGAGAAGAATCAACTCAGACTTTCCTTACTACAACCTACTGTCCAATTACTCCCCACAAGAGATGAATTTAAAATAGTGGACTTATCCCTCAACATTGCAAATGTTACTGAGATTTCCCTTTACATGAAAAAATTAATTTAGATAGGCAGATTGGTGAGATGATATATCATGATCTGAGTAAGGCCACATTATCAATTACCAAAGAAGAGAAAAATTTAGAAAAGGCCTCCAAAAGAATCATGTAGAAAAAGAATATTTTAGGGAATTGTACGTATAAAAAGAAGGTTCCAAAGAGTTAGTTATCAAGATGGGTGTTGACCCATGGGATGGAGAAGTTAAAACCATGATACAAGGAACAAAAGTTGAAGTCCATTCATTGAAACAGAAGCTAAATATGCCTATACAGAGCTTGTGCACACAGTTGAAGTAGCTTATGTGGAGAAAGAGAAGGAAAAAATAACCATTCAACTAATAGATAGGAACAAAGACTAGCATTCTCCAAGTAGATGACTGAGCTCACCATTTTTGAGGAGGAATTGAAAAAAATTCAAGATCAAATCACCTTGCTTCAAGTAGAGTTAGCTACTAAAGACAATTAGTTGAGATCAACTAAACTAGAGGCATAACAAACTTTTGAAAAGTAAAAGAAAACTCGGGAGGAGGTAAACGAATTAAAGAGTAGGATGAAAGAGAACATGTCTCTAATTGATGCTAGCCATGTCATTTAGGATGAGATAATCCAACAATTATGGGCTACGTGGAAATTCGTCCAGGTTGTTGTAGAAGAAAGAGAAGTAGTTGCTACTGTTACTGAAGTTTTGGTAGCGAGAAAGAAATAAATTCAAAGAGAAGCACAAAGAGCCAAAAAAATTATCAAATTATTGAATGCAAAATCTCCAACAAACTTGAAGGAAATGCACAGTGTTGATAGGTTTGAGGTAATTATAGAGATAAACAAAGCTATTGAGAAGAATCAGCTGCATGTTCAAGCTGAGAATACACTAGAGGTATTGAATAGTTTTGTAACCACTTTTGATTCTAAATTTGATCATAGGTAGAGCGCTATATTACCAACCTATTGCGGTATAGATGGAAGTTTATTTTCCTAGGAAGATTATGAACAAGAGTTAATAGAGGCATAGTGTAGATTGGAAACCTCTTTAGAGAATATTTTTGTATTAAAAGGCAAGAAAATAATAAACTTCCTGTAGAGGGATTTCCAATTATTATGGTTAATAAAAACTTTGTTTGATTCCACTCTAGAATACACCAAACTATCATAGTTGCAGGTGGCTTTTCATAGAATGTCTCAATGCCCAACTCCAAGTAATGTTTTGTGGGATAGATGTAAAACTCTCCTTAAGCAAGTTGTAGCCAAGTCTGAAAACCGTGGTGTTGGGCCCTAGGGGCCAAGTCCCTCTGCCAAGGCAAAGATTTGAGCATGTGGAATTTTCATTTTTTTTATGATGTTTCTATTTTAGTTAAGAGATGGTTAGAACGACTGGATAGTAGGACAATTGGCTAGACTGGCAGCTATATCTTTTGGCATGTTTTTTGTAACTGTTCTTGAACATGTTTCTTTTCTTTAAAAGGGATATAGGAGAAGTCATAAGGGGTTTTAAATTTTGGCTCCAAGAGGGAGTTCTAGCTAATCTTTATTTGTAATGTGCTCAATTTTTTTGGGGAATTTAATGAATAAGTTTCAAATGATTCTTGGTATATGATGCTTATAGTATGTGTTCTTTTCTTTGTAACTTTTCATTTCTGTTATTATTTTTTTAAGACTCGTGTAATGAAGATGTTGGTTTCTTTCGTTAATGGTTTTATCAATGTTATGCTAATAGTTGAGATACCTGTAACTTTTATTTAAGAAATCTTAAAGTGCTTCATGGATTTTTCATCTTATTTGCTTTCACTTCATGTTATCTACTAGAGATCTAATATATAGGATTTTGTTTATTCTTGTTCCTTAAATCACAAATTTCCTTATGTTCTTCTCTCCATGATACAACACCAATTTAAAGGTTGTAATCACATATACGTAGGACAACTGAATTTATTCATTAATTTTTCCAAAGACTAGCTCACATTACATCTATAGGTCTACCTCTGGGCAAAGATATCATCCAAATGTACAAATATCAGTTTAATTCTGAACAAAGCATACAAATATTTCAAGGAATTATATGGATGTCCTAGGTACTAACCATTTTCAGCCCAAGGGTTGTCTCTAGGAGCTACAATAGGTGATATGATTAATGGGAGCACAAAAGAACTCAACCTACACATAAATAAAAAACTCAACACAAGAAATGAAAATGGACATATTAACATAACAATATCCAACTAAGTTATTGAAAGTCAACTAATGATACTGTATTCTCCATCCAAATAAAAAAATAAGAGCACTTTTTATCTTGTATCATATCGAATTCAAATTGTAATGTATAATGGCCATATGGTTGCTCCTATCAAAAGATGGTAGATGGACTAGTTAAATTAATTAATATCTAATCATTTACTTTTTTGTAAAATAAAAATAAAAATATAATTTCAGATATTAAATATACTTTAAAATTTGCATATTAATCCTTCTAAAAAATTTTGTCCACTGTGATGTGTGACACGAAATTTGGCAAGCCTGGACTTCAAGGCCTTGTTCTGAAACATACATTAATTCAATTTCATTATGCGCCATGAAAATCGTTTAATGAATTTCAAATAATAGTATGACAAAATTTAAACACTTGTGTGCTCTTCTCATTGGAATTCCTCATATACTTTCACTAGCTCTTTCCATAATTTCATGCTTACATCAATTGGACTTCTTTTGGTCATTAGCTCAGGAGGAATTTTTTTATCTTTTTCGTTTGGTTGCACTGAAATCTCTTGCAATGTTGATTCATTTGTTTTTTTACTTGCTTTATTGACCAACCTATCCCAAATTCAATCTCCATGTCATGGATAACTTCCTTTTGAAGGTGCATGGGTATTTTCGAGAGTTAAAGAAGATGTAGATTCTCTTTGAAGCATTGAAGGCATGATTCCTTCAGCCAACAATGGAACACTTTCTCTGCATCTATCATTTTGATATTCCCAGAGACAACATCATATTCTATCTATGTTTTGTATGTACCAATGAAAGATGCATAACATGTACTCATGTGTGTCCCAGGAGTGGCTGGGACATTAAACATCTTTGTTCCTTGTTCCACATCCTTAGAGGTTATTGTGATTTATTTTTTCCTATATATTTTTCTTGATCCAGAAGCTGATGGGGAATCAATTAATTCCCTTTGACGGGCTTCTTTTGTTGTATTGTTTTAGTGCCTTTAGTAGATGATTCTTCCACGTATTTGGCATGCATGGACAAGTCCATACCTTCTAGTATTTTCATTGCTTCTACCCCCAATATAGAATCCATTGCCTCTTTCAGTTTCTCACTATCATGTCCCTATATATGTGTAATACAATTTGTATTTTAAATTTAGAAATAAAAAAATATAGAAACCCTAATTTCTTCCTTTATAGTTTTGAAATTAAAAACTAAAAAATACAATTCAAACAAGCAATGGAAACATGTACAAATCTATAAATTGAGTACGAAATACCTTATTTTGGCAAGAATCATATCCCTTTGTTCATTTCCCTCTACTGTTTTGAGAAATGGAAACAAGAAATTCTAGTTTAAGTTGTCCTTGAATTAAACTAAGAATTAAAATTGAATTCTATTCTCATAGCAACTTGTAAATAGTTAATTAAGTTTAATTAACTTACTTATCTTAGGAATGTCGAGTTGGAAGTCTTTCTGTAGTCATGTATATGTTCTCCCGAAGTTTTAGGGGTCCAGTATGAGTTTAAATTGAGTTGGAAATTAGATCACTCAGTTTACTGAGTTAAGTTTAGTTAAATTAAAATTGTTTTTGGAACTAATAGAGGACTAATAGTTACTTGGTGCACTAGTGCATCCACTAGTGCTACTCTAGTTAACTGAAGATTCTCTCATCAGAAACTGATGCATGTCAATTCTGAGAAAGACCTAGTTGAGACTAGAGTGCAAGGACATTATACTATCAGTGGTATTATTTACTGGAGTGTAAATATCATGCATGCATCAGAGATTGATCCTATGTTTGGATTGTTCAGTTTTGGAAGGACGAATTCGCTTTAAATATGGTTTATTCATCTTAGGAATTATGAAATAAATTAGGAGCTTGGAGGGATACAAAATTGGCTAAGTGTTGGCCAAGATCTAGCTTTGGAGCTGAGAGAGTTGAGCATACTTGTGCGGAATTTTTCTAGTGAGAATAAGATTTGTTTCTTCACTCATATTTCTAATTTAATGCAATACAAATATGCAGGGTTTTGAGTTGTGGCTTTCCCCAAGAAAACTTATTGTTTTATGTGCAATTTATTTATCTTATTCTTTCTCTTATTCTTTTCATCGATCTATTGGCTTCCGTTGGTTGAAAGTAGAAATAGATTCTTGTCCTATGCTTTAGTACATTGCATGAGCTTGTGAATCTACAAGATTTTCTAAATGGTATCAGAGCTAAAGACAGTATACTAGAGGAGATTTAAAACTTTTTAGTTTTAGGTTACATGTGAAATTTGAATTTGCAATACATACTTCAGGATCGGCAGATGGCATTCTACGGTTTGTGTCTTGAGTATGCTTGGAAGGCAACTCAAATTTTATAGCCTGGAGGGACATAATGGAGGTTGTGCTAGAGGATAATGGCTTCAAGGGTTTCATTGATAAAGAAATTCCTAAGCCAGTAACATCGGATGCATAGAATTAGGCCGAATGGAATAAGTGTGTGGCAAAGATGAGGTGGATAATCCTTGAGGAAATTCGAAACCACATTGTCTCGAGTCTCCATGGCAAGGAAGCTCCATATGTTATGTGGAAACATTGATGGACTTGTATCAAAACAAAAATGACCAATGGAAATTGGCACTGAAGGACAAACTTCGAAAAATCAAAATGGAGAAAGGCGAGATGATTCCAAAATATTTTACCAAGTTCACTCAGTGTCATGATGAAATTGGAAGTGTTGGAATCATGGTTTCCGAGGATGATATGATGAGTCTTGCTCTTCTAGGACTCCCAAAGAGTTGGAATAGCTATCAGAACTCTGCCAATGGTTGAGAGAAGCTGTCAGATTGGGAACGACTGTGGTCAGATTTTATGCAGGAGAATATTAGGAGGAACACCAAGGATGGCTCTTCATCAAATACTAATGATGAAGAGAATTGTGCCTTAGTGATTAAGGTGAAGAAGGGAAAAGTGAAAGCTTCAAATTCCAAATTGGATTCTTATCATGGAGGTAAGATGAAATACATGACGAAATTTAAGTGCTTTCATTTTCATGATCTGGTCCACTTTGCCACAATTTTTCCACTCACGAAGTCCAAGAAGAAGTCCTCAAGAGGAGTGGTGGGTGAGGCTTTTGCTTGTCAATTTGAATTGGACTTTTCCCTCATTACATGCATGATGTCATCAATGATGGGAAGTGTATGGTACTTAGACAGTGGAGCTTCATTCCACATGAATGGTGACAAATATTTATTTAGTGACCTAGAGGATAAAGATCTCCAGATGCATATCAAAATGGGCGACGATAGGAAGTATAATGTTATTGGATTGGGCACCGTTGGCCCTCAATTTTGGTCATTTTTTGCCTATCCTAAATCCATTCATTTACCACCATATTCCATCTTATTTCACTTACATATTCTTCATTTTAATCCTATTTTTCATATTCAGGTAACTAAATTAAGTTTTTCAATTTTTAGAAATTTTTGTAAAAGTTGGGTTTTAAGAGTAAATTTAGACTGCATTAAAAATTCCCATAATAACTCCATTAAATCCATATGTGCAAGACACTTGGGTGAGATCTAAGCAAATATTTGGAAAGCTTGGGAACCACATATGAAGGAACACCTATTGGTTCGGTCAAAATGATCAAACACAGGCCTGATCAACACTGGTCAAACTTAACCTGTCATTCAGGAATCCATAGTAAAAAGGGGAATATTTCTTATTTTGTGGGATTTTCCTAATTTTGTGAACCAAACATGATGAGTTTGACCCATATGGATAGATTAGGATAGGTAAGGCTGTTAGAGCCATTATAACAAAGTTTGTTTATGATATTCCTATTTAAACAAAGTTCATGAACCATACAAAGGGTGTAATTTTGTATTGAGTCTATTGGATACTTTTGAGATGATTTGAAAATCAATTTTATTTTTCTATTGTTGTTCATGCTGTGAGTGTTTTATCAAATTAGCTACAGATGAAGAGTTCTTCAGGTGTACAAGGCAAGGTTGGAGGCCCCCCATACCAAACTAAGTACACTTTGGTTAAATTTTTTATAAATTAGCATAGTTTTAATTCAGTATTTCTTGTTTCAGTTTTATGATTCAATTGCTTAGATGTGTTATGATTTCTGTATGATTTTTGGATGATTTTGGTTTAAGATATAATTTTCATACAAAAGGACAACCAAGGATTTAAGTTAAATTCTCTTTCTATTAAATTATGAATCACAACTAAAAATCATCCTTTTGCATTTCTTGAATTGTTTTTTGAATTCCCGTTTATGATTTGATGCAATGGTAATGTTGTTGGAGTAGAGTTGTGAGTAAGGACAACCATAATCTCCTAAGTTAGGAGCCTCTTCTCTTGCTTTCTACATATCACAAACTGTTCCTCTTTAGTTTCTCTTCTTGGGGACAATATTGTGAGGAAGGACAACGAGAACCTCCTAAGTTAGGAGCCTCTTCCTTTGCTTACTGCATCTTGAATCAGAGACTTTTTAGTTTATTTAAATTTAGAACTTATTTGTAATATGCACTTCCTTCAACCTTTGAGCCTTACCTTTTGAAATTGATTTTACCTTAAATCCATATATTTTGGACGTGCTTCCAAGTCTACAAACCCAAATTGACAAGTAAAACACATGCTTTAGTTTACTTAGTAAATTGACTTGACATTTTTGGCACTGTTGCTGGGAAAGAATATTCAGATTTAATCAAAATAGGAAGATCATTTAGAAAACATTAAAAAAAAAAAACATAAAAAAACATAAACATAAAAAAATTAATTAGGACTTTTCATTATGGTAATTTATACCTAGACAAAGAGATGAAAAGAGTAGATACATAAAACAATACCCCCAACTACTAAACCATCGGTAGAAGCAGGACTACCTCCATTTTAATTAACTACACCAATTGCTGGAAAACCAACTTTGGAAGAGTTAGAGGAAAAACAACGTTCGAGACAAACGTTAACTCTTGTTGAAAGACAAACTTTGTTAGCTTGTGAAGTGAAGAGAAAAAAAAACACATAGGAACACCTTCCATGGGAAAGCAAAGAGAGACAAGAAAACCAATTGATCAGCCTATTCTTGAACAAATAGGTCAGGCTATTTTTGAACAAACAAAACAAGTTGAATCTCAATTTGTTATTGAAACATTTGAAACTGCTAAAAAATATATGGCAGAAGAAGGGAAAGGATCTAACATCCTCACTCCAGAACAAAGGTTACAATATGAAAAGCAACAAAAAGAATGGCAAAGAAGAAGGGAAGAAGAGGCAAGAAGATAAGCAAAAAGGAAAAGAGAAGAAGATGCCAAAAGAGAATATGATCATAAGAGAAGGCAAGATGCATAAATATAAAATGATGAAGAAGCTACTTTTTTATTTCCAATTGTAAATACTAGAGAAATTCTATGAGAAGAGGTAAAAATGAAGAATATTCCACCTTCAGTTTTACCAAATTTCTATGGAATGTCTTCCGAAGATCCTGATTCACTCATGTTTGAATTTGATATCTTATGTCGAACTTATGGTTATACTGATGATACATATAAGCTTCATCTTTTTCTTGCTAATCTTAAAGCGGCTACATTAAAATGGTTTATGGGATTACAAGAACACTCTATTACTTCTTGGGAAGAAATGAAGAAAATTTTTCTTAAGAAATATTAAGCCTATTATAGGCCTAAAGATTCAAAAGAAGTTATTTTTAGGATGTCTCAACAAGAAGATGAGAGTTTGGAAGAATACTTGGAACTATTTCTTTACCACTTGCAAAAGTCCAAACAACATTCTCTAAATCCCGACACCATTAAAACAATATTTCTCAAAGGAATACGAGATGAGTACCTTGATATTCTCAATGAGATGGGTAAAGGAGATATTTGATACTTACCATTTGATAAAATTGATGAATTATGTCATAAGTACTCTAGAGGTAGAGCCAAAACAGGAAAAAGAGATATAATTTCAAGCGCTTCTAAATCAACAACAGGAGGAGTAACAAGAGTAGAAATAGGGAGTTTACTAGAAAACTTTAAAACTGCACTTTTGAGCACCTTAGGAACATAGGTTGATGTATTGAAAGAAAAGAAGAAACAACAAGAAGAAGAACAAATACTATCAATCTTTTGGCCTAAGTTTAGGAAGAAGCATCCTTTACGAGAATGTCCTTTGGATAATATACATGTTTGTGGACTTTGTACAAAAAATCATGTTACTAACGATTGTCCAACATTAAAAGAGTTGCAAGCAATCCAATTAGAATAAAATAAAGGATTTTATTATATGGCACCAAGAAGAGCTTGGCAACCACATTTTGCAGGTACATCTCAACAACTTCCTCAACAAATTCCCCAAAATTTTCAGTATCAAAATTCATGGAATACTCCTATGCCATGGCAGGTTTGGCCTACTCAGCAAAACCATAACCAACCTTCACAAAGTTGGAGAGGATATTCTTATGGAGCCCAACCCCCCCAACAATTTTACCCTGAACAACCATATCGGCAACAATATCAACAACCATATCCTCAACAATCATTTCCATATCAGCAATTCCAGCAATCCCCTCAATCAAATCCATTCACACAACAATCATTTCCTGCACTAACTCAACCTCAACAGCTTTAGCTACCTTCTAATCAACCACCACCTAGACTGACTCAATTACCAACTCAATCAATAGCAAATCTGAGTAATAGAGTGGAAAGGCTAGCCTATAATATGGAAGAAACAACATTATTTCCTACATATTCTATTATTCCTATTAAAGACATCCCCTTGAGGTCTGTAAAAGTTCTACAAAAATATTCTCCACCAATCATAGAAGAACAAATTGAAGAAGGAGAACAATCTGAAAAATCTAATCCAAGGAATCAAATTAAGAAAAGTAAAACTATTATGACTCAAACACCACCTTTCCCAGAAAAGTTAGTGGACAAGAAAACTTCAATTTATCTTCCTGAATTTGATATCATAGATGAATTAAAGAATTTTTATGTCAAAATTCCTTTGCTACAAGCTATCAAAGATATTCCAATCTATACAAAAACAATAAAGTATTTATGTATTAAGAAACTAGGCAGAAAGAAAAGAGATCCACCCACAATCCAATTAATTGGAAAATTAGGTAGTCTCATGTCTGAAAAAATAACAATTGAAAAGTATATTGATCCTGGGATACCTATGGTTACCATTTCAATCAATAATTTTTCATTTCCTAAAAATTTAACTGATCTAGGAGCTGCTATAAATGTCATGACAATAGAAACTATGAAGTATTTAAAGCTGCACCTTGAATAAGACTTTTTAGTTTCTTTAAATTTAGAACTTATTTGTAATATGAACTTCCTTTAGCCTTTGAACCTTCCATTCTGAAATTGAATTTCCTTGAAATCCATATATTTTGGACGTGCTTCCAAGTCTACAAACCCGAATTGACAAATAAAACACCTGTGTTAGTTTACTTAGTAAATTGACCTAACAAGGTATAAATAGGATGTGACAGAATGCATGGCAGTTGTGTTTATAGATGTGAAAAAACACAAGGCAATTCAGAGGAATTAGTTCAAAAGTGATGTATGATGGCAACTCACATTGTAATAGGTCTATTTAGAGGTAACAAAGTAATGGTACAGAATAATTGGATGATGGGACAAAGGATTACAGATTAGAATCAAGAAATTGAGGAAACATAATGTTTTAAGTTGTATACATTGTTTAACCTAGTCCAAGTAGCATATACACATGGGTACACAAAATAAAATTTGTGTATACATATGCACATAGTTTCATAGAAGAAAAAGTACGTATGGAATGAAAAATTAAGGTTAAAGAATACCAAGGGTTCCTGCCATGGTATTGGACCATTGTAATGAGTGTGGCAAAGAATATTGATCTCATCAAATAATACCATCGGCATAACTATGGTTTTGGATTGAAGTATTGAAAAAGGATAAATCTATATAAGGAGGTGAAGATCAAAGTGTGAGAGTGTGCAAGCGATGAAAATATCATGAAGAGTTAGATCAAAAGAAAATATGAATGTTATAGGTTATTGATGCTTTGCTTGATATGAACTAAGTATGCACCTGATTCCTTGATAATGGATCGGATCTAATAGATCTGAAATAATTATGCACTAATGATGGATCAGGATCATGAGACCTAAAATGACTTATCATAGTATGATCTGATTATGGATAGGCTAGATCTGAGTGTTAACGCATGTTTTATCCTTTAAATGCTATGATTTGGGTATATCTGAAATCTTGAAAAGCTACAAAGTTATAAGTCATTATTTGTAGATCTATATGCTTGTTTGCCTCGGTGAAAGTGCGTATACACGTGGATTCAACACTTCTAAGTAGCGTATTCAGAGGAAAGGATTGTTGTTCAGAAATGATTGATCTATCTGATCAGTCTTGCTGTTTTACTGTTGTTTTTCAATGATGTCTTCATTAGATCTGAAGTTAAACTGATTGTATAAGGAGATCGAGTTTGGCTGACTGATTGATTGAGTAAGAAGGGTGATATTTGTTGCTATCTATTTAGAACTTTGTAATATGACAGTAGATCTCTAGAATGTCTTTGGTTGGTACAGTTTTTGGTTTAGAAATTTTATGATTTAGTATATTTAGAGGTATATGCAGGTTGGGTTACAAAAAGTAGCATATACACACGGGTTGGCCTCATTTAAGTAGCATATACATTATGACATATGATTTTTGAGGTTGCAGTTGGTTCTAGCTGTTGATGTAGTATTTTGGGTTCAGTTCTGTGCACTGGTTATAGTGATATGACTGATCCAGTTGATTAGTTGAATTTTGATTAAGTGTCGGTTGATTGGGTTTTGAGTGAATGATTCATTTTTATCAGAAATTGATGATTAGGTGATTCATTTGTGTCAGAGGTTTCAATGATTGTTTGATTCAGTTTTGTCAGAAGCTTCAATGATTAGTTGATTCAGAAATGTCATAGATTGATGATTGGGTTTTCAGTGATTCATTCAACTGTGTCAAAGAATGATTAGTTGATTCAAAGATTGATGATTGGATTTCAGTGATTGGTTGATACAGTTGTGCTGAGTGATTTTGAGCTTCAATGTTACTGATGGGTCTAGTCTGAAAATTTATGTAACGTCGTCCCTGTAGAAAAGAGTGAAGGTGGTAGCCTTCTATAGGTCGGTGCCTATGCATTGGTAAAAATATCAACCAGTACAAGAGCTAGGGGGTTGGATCTCCTTTCCAATAGTAGCTAGAGAATGAATGAAGGTTGTATCCTTCTGTAGGCCAGTGCCTACGTACTCGTAAACATATCAGCCAGTACAAGAGCTAGGGGGTTGTAGCTCCCTTCCAGTAGAAGGTGGAGAATGAGAGAAGGTTGTAGCCCTCTACAGGTGAGTTCCTACGTACTGGTATGAGTCTACGCCAGTACAATATTGTAAACAACTTTTTCTTTATATTAAAAAGAAGATAAAGACAACAACAACAGGTGGTTTTCTCCCGAATTGGGTTTCCGCCTTAAATCTTGGTGTTCATGTGTGTTTCTTATGTGTGATGGTTTATTTTGTATTATAGCACATGATTAATGTTTATTTAATGTTTAATAAAGTATTGATGCATTGGCTGAAGACAAATATATGATGGATTAACTAAATCATAAGTTCATTGTATATATGGTAATTGACCTAAGAACAGTTGTGTGCACACGTAGGTTCCTTTCAGTTTAAGTTGCGTATAGAAATCTGAATATGAAATGTAAAAATTTATTGATTTGAAAATGTTGATTCACCCCCCTCCCCCCCCCC
>APFE031185107.1:0-16831 GCA_000404065.3 Pinus taeda | reverse complement strand
CCTTGGAGGAGAAGGATCTTCAGATGCGGATCGAGATGGGCAGTGATGGAAAGTACCATGTTTCAGGTGAAGGTATAGTTGTGTTTTAGAGGGAGCATGGAGCTCCCCTCACCCTAACTGATGTAAAGTATGTACCAGGTCTAAAGAAGAATCTTGTGTCTATTGCTATGCTAGAAGATAAAGGCTATAATGTAGTCTTTAGTAAAGGAAAGGTATTCCTGAGGCCTATCAGTACAGGACATACAAAGTGAATTGGGATTCGAGTAAAGAATCTCTACAAGCTGGAGGTAGACAACTGTGTTGCATTGAGTTCCAAAGCTGAGATGGTGTAGAGCCAAGATGTTGGCGAGCTATGGCATAGAAGACTGGGCCACTTGCACCATGGAGCCCTAAAGATCATGCAGTAGATTTCTCCAAGATTACCCAAGGGAAAACTTGAGCAGACGAATACATGCAAAGGTTGTACCTAGGGTAAGTATGCGAAATATTCCTTTTCGGATCGAGACAGTAGAGCTGGAGCAATCCTAGAGTGGGTTCACTCAGATGTTTGTGGACCTTTCTCTACAGCCTCCACCGCTAAACAAAGGTACAATGTTATTTTTATTGATGATTTTTCTCGTAGATGTTGGATCTATTTTATGCAAAAGAAGGATCAGACCTTCTTAAGGTTTTGTGAGTTTAAAGCCTTGGCAGAGAAAGAATCTAGAAAGAAAATAAAAGCCTTGTGTAGCGACAATGGTGGAGAGTATGTCTCCCAACAGTTTAAAGACTTCTACACTACAGAAGGAATTAAATGGGAACTGATGGCACCCCATAACCCACAATAGAATGGGGTGGCCAAAAGGAAGAACAAATTGATTGTGGGAGCAGCTCGAGCAATGTTGCATGATCAAAGCCTACCACTGCATTTGTTTGCTGAGGCATGCAATACAATAGTATACTTGTAAAACAAAAGCCTGCACCATATACTGGGGATGAAGACTCCTATGGAGGCCTTTTCCAGGAAGCAACCTGATGTAAGTCACTTTCAAATCTTTGGATCATCAATTTACTGTCATGTGACCAAATATGCCAGGAATAAGCTAGACCCAACAACTGAGTTTGGAATACTTGTGGGATACATGGATATACCCCACAAATATCGAGTGTACCAGCCTTCCACTCAGAGGACTGTGGTACACAGGGATCTGAAGTTTGACAAGCAGAAAGCCATGCGATTATCACTTGAGAGGGAGCTCAAGTTGCATGTAGAGGAGGAACTTTCAGTGCCTAAGGAGGAGGAGCCTCAAATTGATGCAGAGCAGCCACATGCAGAGGATCTGGGAGTGGAGACATCCATTCATGTTGATACTTCCAGAGAAGGGTGGAAACACTCAAGGAAATCTGACAGGTTGATGCTGGTTGCGCGGGATATTGTGGGACAACCGTCTTCTTAGTACAAACAGAGGAGGTCGCCAGAGCTATACATTGTGTACATGGCCCTGGTTGGGGAGTGTGTAGATATAAAACCTTCTTCATTCGAGGAGGCAATGTAGCAACCAATCTGGGTTGATGCAATGGGAGAGGAGTATGACTCTATCATTCAGAACAGTGTGTGGGATGTTGTCCCAAGACCTCAGGGTAAGTCAGTGGTGAGTTCCAGATGGCTTTACAAGGTAAAGCAGGCAGCTGATGGCAGTGTTGAGAAACATAAGGCAAGGTTTGTTGCCCGGGGTTTCTCATAGGTCAATGGGATCAACTAGGATGAAGCTTTTTCTCCCGTAGCAAGGTACTCATCGATTGGATCGATGTTGGCACTATCAGCTCAAATGAGGTGGAAGATCCACCATATGGATGTGAAGACAACATTCCTCAATGGGAAGATTGAGGAGGAGGTGTACATTGAGCAGCTAGAGGGTTTTGAGACCTTCGATCGTGAGTCGCATGTGTGCTGACTCAAGAGGGCTTTGTATGGGCTGAAGCAAGCACCTCGTGCTTGGTACACTAGGATCGATAGCTATTTCACCGGGTTGGGCTTCACCAAGAGTGAAGCAGATGTGAACCTTTACCACATCATGGTAGAAGGTAAACCATTGATCATTGTTCTTTATGTTGATGATCTGATTTTGACAGGTGATGATCAGCTGATACAGTCTTACAAGGAGGTCCTTGTAAGAGAGTTCGAAATGAAAGACATGGGTCTTATGCACTAATTTCTAGGCACGGAGGTGTGGCAGAAATATGGTGAAGTATTTGTGTCTCAAGGCAAGTATTGCAATGAGATACTCAGGTGCTTTCACATGGAGAAGTGCAAGCCCATGCAGACTCCTCTAGCTGGGAACTGGAGGAAGGAGGATGCTACTTCAGGTGAGGTAGTAGCTACTACTATTTATCAGTCACTGGTGGGTTCACTTATGTATCTAGTGAACAGATGACCCGACTTATGCTTTGTGATGAACCAGCTGAGTCAAGCTATGGTTCAACCTAACAAGTTGTTTTGTAATGCAGCAGAGCATGTGCTAAGATACCTTAGAGGCACATCTCAGTTCGGATTATGGTACAGACAGAAAGAGGGAGTGAAGCTTTAGGGCTTCACAGATGCGGATTGGATAGGGAGCCCATCAAATCAGAAGAAAACTTCTGGAGGAATCTTCAATCTTGGTTCAGCTGCAGTTTCTTGGTACAGTAGGAAACAAAGATCAATTGCACTTAGCTTAGTAGAGGCTGAATACATGGCTTCTAGTCAGGCTGCATGTGAAGCCATTTGGATGCGAAATATTCTAATGGGACTGTTTGGTTAGAGGATGGATCCAACCGTGATCTACTGTGATAATTAGAGTTGTATCAAACTCTCTAAGAATCTAGTTTTTCATGACAAGTCCAAGCACATAGATATCTGGTATCACCATCTTCAAGATTGTGTGGTCAAGAGGATCATCTTGTTGTTGTATGTTTCGATCGAGGAAGAGGATGCAGATATTTTGACTAAGGCATTTCCAAAATGCAAGTTTGAGTTCCACAGAGATAGGATTGGGGTTACTAATAATCCCTTTCTTGTTGAGAGGGAGTGTTGAAAATAGCAACAAGAAATGCTAAATATAGAAGTGCTAAATTTAATACTGCTATAAATAGCATTTCGGGATACCTTCCTATTTTAGTTAGTCCCTAAACTAAAATAGAGAAGTAAAATTTTAATTTGATCTTAGTAGTTGTTTGTAAAATAATTAATTAATTCACCATGAGTTAATTAGTTGTAGAAAATCAAACATGAAGTCTATGTGGGGACATGCAACAGTTTCTCCATTAATTAAGGAATTTATCCATCAGTTAAAGAGATAAGGATGAGTTGTAATTAGTTGACTTATTTAACTGAGTCAAGTCCAGTAAGATTAATTCAAACAGGTTGTTGAATTAATTGTGAGTTCAATTAGTTAATGCATGCATGCATGTAACTACACCACTTCAGATAACTGAATATTCTCTCATAAATAACTCGTGCATGTCAGTTCAGATAAAGACCCAGTTAAGATCAGATGGAGGGGCAATGTACTATCAGTTGCTACAATATTCCATTGTGAATATTCCTTGCATGCAGAAGCAATTCTTTCCTTGAGGATTGCGCAGTTACTTCTTTAGGTTTTGTGAGTGTGATGAGGCCAATTCACACATGTGGCTTCACTGGACCCCAAGAAAAACTGTGCAAGGAAATAGGAGGCTTGGAAGGCTTGAGTAGGACATATATAGTGTCTATTCAGTCTGTGAGCAGTATTGTTTGATTGCAGAGAGAGTAGGATAGCTTGAGAACTGATTCTTTTTGTAACTTGAACAAGATTTCCACTTGTATGATAATACAGAGATTGGGGTTTTACACTGAGGCTTTCCCCGGGTTATTTCTTCTGTGTTATGTGTGATTGATTTCTCATTCTCAATTATATGTGTTCTCATTGATCGTGCTCAAATTGATTACGCTTTGACAAAGTTTATTGTAGAAGTAGATCTTGTATTTTGCTTTAGTCTATTGCATAATCTGTTGATCTACAGTGGGAATTTCTACAGTGACATCATTGAAAAATGAAGTGAATAAAAAGGATACAACAACCAAGGAACTTAAATAAAGAATCAGTTACTGTGAAGGTCTTGAAGCTGAGGTCATCTCTCTAAAAGAAGATCTTGAAAATTCAAATAAGCAGAATGAAGAACTACTTCAAGCATTTGAAGAACAAGAAAATGAGATTCTCAAATTAAGACAAGAAGTGGAAGAAGGAAGAAAAGTTGAAGAAATCATGAAGAAGCTGTATCTTGAAAAGGAAGAGCAATATCAAGTTGAGGTAAATATCCTAAAAGATAAATTAGAAGAAAAGGATAAACTTTTACAATTTCAAGATATTACTAAGATTTTGGATAATATTCTTAGTAGTCAAAGGTCTCTTGCCATCAAATCTGGTCTTGGTTTTCATGAAATTGTTAAAGGTGAATCTAGCTCACAAAATGAGGCAAGGAATTCTAATGTAAAATCTGAAATGCTCAACAAGGAGATAAGAGATCAACCCCATCAACAACCAAGAAAATTAATTCTTCAAAGAAAATCATTTACTCCTAACTATGGAAGTGTTAATCGATTCTTTCCTCTAATGAATAATGTTGAATGTTCTATCTGTCATAATTTTGGACATGTTGCAGCTAGGTGTAGAAGTAGAATGTTTCAAGCTAATAACCATCTCACGGAAAGATCATCATCTTCCAGGTACTTTAAGGGATATTGTTTTTCTTGCAATATGTTTGGTCATAAAGCCATTGATTGCTATAGAAGGAATATTAAATATATAAGATGTTATGCTTGTAACAAGTTTGGGCATATAGCAAAAGAATGTAGGGACAAGTCTATGGATCATCATAGACAATATGGTAAGCAATCAAATAAGCACATTTATATCAAAAAATCTGGAAAAGATGAATCCACCAAGAATCAAGAAAAGGAAGATTAGATAAGGTGTGATCTTTCTCTTTGCTCTTTCAAAGATGAAGATGATAGTAGATGTTCTCATCACATGATTGGAGGAAAGAGTAAAATGGAGTCTTTGATGAGGAACCATCATGGTAGTGGTATTCTTGGAACTGATGTTCTAGGATTAGGTACAATCATAACAAACTCAGAGGGAGCTGAAAGTGTGAAATTTCAGTACTCCACCTTCCATACGCATATATTATGAAGTATAGTCACGTATATATGCGAGTTAGAAACTTCACAGTTGGGTATATGTTGGTTTGATGAAGAAGCAGTGGGATAGACTCAAAAAAAGGGTCTGATATGGTTCAAACAATTATCAATTGTCTTTTTTGTTTTGATGGTTGATGACTACAATCTATGGATGTTATTTAAAAGTGATTTTGACCCTCATAAGTTGTGCATGAATTGATGTATAACTAGTTGATGATGATGCCTTGATGATTCTTACTGATATATGCAATGATCAGATCTAATAGTGAACAATTGGCAGAGGTTCAGGGGGAGATTATGCTATGCTTCTAATAATTCATTGTTGGAATTATGTTTAGAAGTCTTTGGTACATAATTATTCTTATGTTATTGAAGTGTTTAAATACATCATGCTATGTTGCTGCCATGGTTGCCTATGATGAAATCTTAGATGATATTTATATTTCTTGAGCCACATAGTTGTTATTCAGATTAGATTTATGGATGATTCATATGATTCTTTTGATGATGCATATAGTACATATGTTATGTTTCTTCCATGGTGATGTTCATAAGTTCAAGGAGAAGAACAAAGCTTGAGTACACAACTTCATTATATGATAATGATAAGTGTCACTCATTTATTTTATGTTGCGGTCACCATGCCTTCAAATATCCATAAATTTCATATGGTGCAGGATTCCTATAGTTCTTGGCTCTCACATGGTTGAGGATTGCAACTTTTGATGGTATCCAAAAAGTTTGACAAATGACTGTAAGATCATGGTTTTATTTTTACATTGATGAGAAGCTAGATACATATTATGCTGGATACATGGACGATTACTTAAGTTGTGATGTTGGTATAAAATATCCTCTTCTATGAAGAAAATTGGCCAAGAGAAAGGTGTTATTGCAGGTTTCATGAAGATATGGCTATTTGGAGACTTGGTTTACTTAGTCACATAATGATGATGATTTCTTACTTTATGATGTTAGGTTTGGTTCTCACATGATTTTATCATGGTTGATTCTTATCATATGTGGGATGTTGGAAAACTCCCTTGTAATGATACATGGTTGATATATTGAGGATTGTTTTGAAAATAACACGTAGTTCATGCTACGATGATTTGATGATGATGTTGTGGTCATGGATGATGACTATGGTGCTTTCACATACATATGATATGATGTGAATGGTTTTTTTTTTTATTACTACTTGAAGATATGACATATGCTTAGTTGATTCATGGAAGGCTATGTTAAGTCTTTTTCTACTAAGGAAACAGAGCAAGTTGATCTTGATAAGATAAAGAGGATGCGTTGATATCTATATATGACATACTTTGTCACAGCTTGATGATATTAAAGTCACAGTGTCTTATCTTGCAAATTGAAGATGGACATATACATGTTGCTATTATTGATGCTGCTGACAGATTCTTATGGTGTAGATCATATATGATGTATGATAGTTAGTGATAACTATCATGGTCTTGTTTAGGTTTTTGGTCTTTGTTATAAATGTTATGTATATCATTTGATGTAAAGGTAATGTAAATACCTATGATGTAATAATTGGCATATTCAGTCATGTATGGACTTTTGAAATCATGTCAAGTATGTAATCCCACTAGGTTGGGTGGATGAGTCAAATTTGCATCCCCACTTGGTTGGGAGATTTATGTATGTATGAGTCATTGGTAATAGGAAGGTCATACTAACATAGTTGAGTTATAGAGACATGTTAGCCTTTTGAAAAATATTTTTGCAAACTTTGCATGTGCTCAGGGGGAGCATGGACAATGTAGTGCATCTCAGCATGTACTAAGGGGGAGAATATCTTGGTCTTCCCTTTTCCCTTGATGTCAAATGGGGAGAGTTAGTATCTTGGTGTTGTTTGATATATCTAACATGTTCTACAACTTGAAGTGATCAACACCAATATGGTTTCCATCAACTCCAAAGGGGGATATTGTTGGCATTATGATGCATGTGTTGTCCTTGATGGAAACTCACTTGTAACATAACAAGTATATAGTAACTAGATGAATCTACAGGTCAAATCAGAGGTGGCACAATGATGGAACAGAATGATGGTCAAAGGTTTATAGCTCAAAATCAGAGGTTTGATACAGGGAGATTGTTAGTGTTGTTCTTGATAGCAACCTACTTGATGAGTTTCCTTGATGAAAACCTATTTGATGAATGGACAACTTGATAAAGTTATAAACAGGATGTGACAAAATGCATGGCAGTTGTGTTTATAGATGTGAAAAAATGAAGGGCAGTTCAAAGGAATCCATTCAGAAGTGATCTATGATGGCAACTCACATTGTAACGGGTCTATTAAGAGGTAACAGAGTAATGGTACAAAAGAACAAGATGATGGAACCAATGATTACAGTTCAGAATCAAGAAATTGAGGAAAGAGAAAGTTTTAAGTTTTATACATTGTTTAACCTAGTCCAAGTACCGTATACACGTGAGTACAGAGAATAAAAGTCGCATGTACATATGCACACAGTTTCATAGAAGGAAAAGCGCATATGGGATGGAAAATTAAGGTTAAAGAATATCAGGGGATCCTACCATGGTATTGGCCCATAGTAATGAGCGTGGCAAAGAATATTGATCCCGTTAAATAATACCATTGGCATAACTATGGTTTTGACACGAGGTATTGAAAAAGGATAAATATATATAAGGAGGTGAAGATCAAAGTGTGAGAATGTGCAAGCGATGAAAATATCATGAAGAGTTAGATTAAAGGAAATTATGCATGTTATGGGTTATTGATGCTTTGCTTGATCTGAACTAAGTATGCACCTGAGTCCTTAATGATGGATCGAATCTAATAGATCTGAAATAATTATGCACTAATGATGGATCAAGATCATGAGACACAAAATGACTTATCACAATATAACCTGATTATGGATAGGCTATATCTGAGTGCTAACACATGTTTTATCCTTTAAATGCTATGATCTGGGTATATCTAAAGTCTTGAAAATTTGTGAAGTTATAAGTCATTATTTGCAGATCTATATGCTAGTTTGCCTTTGTGAAAGTGTATATACACACGGATTCGATACTTCCAAGTAGTGTATTCAAAGGAAAAGATTATTTTTTAGATATGATTGATCTATCTGATCAATGCTATTGTTTTACTATTGTTTGTCAATGATTTCTTCATTAGATCTGAAGTTAAACTAATTGTATAAGGAGATTGAGTTTGGCTGGTTGATTGATTGAATAAGAAGGGTGACCTTTCCTGCTATCTATTTAGAACTTTGTAATATGATAGTAGATCTTCAGAATGTCTTTGGTTGGTACAGTTTTTGGTTCAAAAGCTTTATGATTTAGTATCTTTAGAAATATATGCAAGTTGGGTTATAGAAAGTAGAGTATACATGGAGGTTGGCCTCATTGAAGTAGTGTATACATTCTAACATATGATTTTTGAGGTTACAGTTGGTTCTGGTTGTTGATGCAGTATTTTGGGTTCAGTCCTGGGAACTGGTTATAGTGATGTGATTGATCTAGTTGATTAGTTGAATTTTGACTAAGTTTTGGTTGATTGGATTTTGAGTGAATGATTCATTTGTATCAAAAATTGATGATTGGGTGATTCAGTTGTGTCATAGGTTTTAGTGATTGTTTGATTCAGTTGTGTTAGAAGTTTCAATGATTGGTTGATTCAGAAATTTCAGAGATTGATGATTGGGTTTTCAGTGATTGATTCAATTGTGTCAAAGATTGATTCAGTTGTGTGAATGATTGATCAGTTAATTCAAAGATTGATGATTGGGTTTCAGTGATTGGTTGATATAGTTGTGGTGATTGATTTTGAGCTCCAATGTTACTAATGGGTCCAGTATCAAAATTTATGAAATGTGGTCCTTGGAGAAAGAGTGAAGGTAGTAGCCTTTTGTAGGCCGACGCCTACATACTGGTAAACATATCAGCCAATACAAGAGATTAAGGGTTGTTTCTCCCTTCTATTAGTAGCTAGAGAATGAGTGAAGGTTGTAGCCTTCTATAGGTCAGCGCCTACGTACTGGTAAACATATCAGCCAATACAAGAGCTAGGGGGTTGTAGCTCCCTTCCAGTAGAAGTTGGAGAACGAGAGAAGGTTGTATACCTCTACAGGAGGGTGCCTGCGTACTGGTATGAGTCTACGTCAGTACAAGATTGTAAACAACTTTTTCTTTATATTAAAAAGAAGGCAAAGACAATAGTAGTAGGTGGTTTTCTCCCACATTGGGTTTCCACCTTAAATCTTGGTGTTCATGTGTGTTGCTTATGTGTGATGGTTTATTTTGTTATTACAGCACAGGGTTAATGTTTATCTAATGTTTAATAAAGTACAGATGCACTGTCTGAAGACAAACATATGATGGATTAACTTAATCATAAGTTCGCTGGATATACGCTAATTGGCCTAAGAACATTCGTGTGCACACGCAAGTTCCTTTCAATTTAAGTCGCGTACAGAAATCTAAATATGAAATGTAAAAAGTTATTGATTTGAAAATATTGATTCACCCGCCCCCGCCCCCCTGTCAATTTTTTCCCAACAGAATTTTCCTTAATTTCTGTTGTATTGGTTTATCATTAGATATCATGGGAATAGTGTGTTGTATGATGGAGGCATCATATGTTTTAAGATCTTCTTAGCTCCAAGCAAATATACCCTTATAATTTTTTAATAAATGAATGAAGGATAATCTCTCATCAGGTGAGATACCAAGTCCTAAATTAATGTTTTGGGATTTGAGATTAGTTCCAAGGTTTACAAGTTCAAGCCTTAAGGTTGAACTTTCAAGTTTAGAATTAGTAACCTTCTCAAATTTGTCTTTTAGATCATAAAGATCTTCAAGCTTCACCACAAATTTAGGTATGGGATTTTCATTAGATTTATGTTTCAACTAATTGTCATGTAAATTTTCATCAATTATTTGTTCATCATATGATCCTTCAGATCTTAAAAATATTAGGATATCTTCATCGTCATTAAACACTCGCCAATTGGTGATATTATTGGGAATCAACGGTCAAAAAATTAATTCTATAGAAAACTTATCTGGACTGTAGTCTTTCGATGGTATAAGCTTGGATGCTATATTAGCTAGAAGGTCAGCACTTGCATTTTGAAGTCTAGGAATAGGAGAGATGTTGAATGCTAAACAATGTGAAGTAAGGTCCTGAACCTATGATTGATCATGTTTTAAATGTCTAGAGAGACAATGAATGGTCTTTCTCACTTGTTTGATAACAATTTCAGAATCTCCGAATACTTGAAGATATTTGATATCAAGACCTATTGCTTTATAAAAACCCTAGACTAGTGCCTCATATTCCACAACATTGTTTGTGCATTCAAACTCCAACCTACATGCTAGCATTGTTTTTACTCCTTCTGAACTAATTAATATAAAACCAACTCCTGCACCATCATTTGATTTAGATCCATCAAAATATAATGTCCAAAATAAAGATTTGACTAATGTTTTATCTCCAAGATTTATACATTTGGAAGAATCTATTTGTGAAAAGTTCTCAATATAAGAAGTAACAGAGTTATCCAAAAAAGGTGACTTTTGTGCATTGAAATTTCCTAAAAATGACTCAGCAGAGTAGTTTCCAATGATGTTATTGTTAAAATTTACTAGTTCATTTTCATCTTCAAAATTAGTTATTGTATGCTTCAAATGTTTTTCTCGATCAATTCTTATTTTATTTGGCTTTCCATTGTAAGGGAGCCACATATGAGACCAATCTATCGCAAAATAACCATGAAGTTTTTCAGACCAATCCCTGCTAAGAATTTAACCATAAAATTTGGGAATATTGGAAACTAGTATGTCAATTACTTGACAAACTTTTGGATTAGAAGAAAGCCTAATGCTGACTGAATTCATTTCCTTTAAGACTTCGAATTTTGTTCTATCAAGTTAGACATTGTGAACTATAGACTTTTGGGGTGAGACATTTAATTTCATGCAGACTGATCTTGGAATTATGTTTGAAGAGGCCCCTGAGTGTATTAAGCAGTTGTGCATATTTTTATAAAGATTTCATAAGTCAAGAGGAAAGGGGGAGTGTGTGAGTTAGATCTATCACCAATTAAGATAACATCGATGGAATCAACCTTGTTTGATGGATCATTGGGAGGCTCACCCATTCCTCTATATGACTTGGATAAAATAGAAGCAGGAAGAGGAGAAGCAGGGACTACATTCAATTCTTTGAGTGAAATCTTTTGTTGATGTTTAAGATTACTGTGCTCATGAAGAGAAATATTTTCTCTGGCTTTCTTCATGTCCTCCACTATGTTATATTCCATTGTATCTGCAACTACCAAGGTTTTGGATGAGGATGGAGGATTAGATGAGGATGGGGTTGGTTGAGGAGATGTGGAAGAGGATTTTTTACTAACAATTTTATCTTTAGCAGCAAAGGTTGAAGGATTTTTCTTTTGGGTTGATTGTGTAGAATCAACAGGGCCTTTGCTCCTAGTGCTAACAAGTAAATCATCTTACTCATATTCATTATTAGAAGTAGGTAGGATAAAATCCCACATCCCATGCACTTCAACCAATTCTTCATCTTCAGATTCATCAGCAGATAATGTTGTTTCTTCATCATCTTAATCCAAATCAGACTCAGCGTTAGATATTGTACTTAGAGGTTGAGGATTAGACATTTGATTTCTCTTGTAGGATCTAAAATTTTTTTTAGAAGAGGATTGAACTACCTATTTTTTAATTTCTACGTTCTCATTTGACATGGTTTTAAGGAATTTTTGTAAGCCTTCAAGATAAAAGGGATCCTTAGGGGATTTCTTCTTTGATTCATCCTTAAATGTAACCTTTTTCATCTTTCTTTCTTCCTAGGCAGTCTTATTTTTTAATGCAACTGTTATCTTCTCTACAGATAAGGCTTCCTTCATGTTTTCTACTAAAGTAGCCTTATTGACTCTATCCACAAAAATCACTATATTGGAAGGAAGAGAAGAAATATACCATTCAATCTAAACATCAACACCAGGGCTTGATGTAACTAGGATTTTGTTTAACAATTTATTAAATCTGGAATTAAAATCTTTGATCTTTTCTCCTCATTTTTCTTTTAAATTAGAAAGATCATTAACAAGGGATGTAGTTTTGCGGTCACCGCCAAATTTAGCTAAGAATTTTTCTTCAAACATGTCTCAATTAGTATAGGCCCTGGTGGTAATGAAAAATACCATGAACCTGCCGATCCTTGAAGGGTGTAGGGAAACAATCTTACTGCACAGTCATCTTCAACTACTCAATTAAGATTAATGGCTAACATATAATTGTGGAGATGCTCTTCAATAGGTAATACATCATCAGGATTAAATTTTGGTAGCCATCTTTCAAGATGTTTAGGTAGATCATGGAGAGGTGTTGCATTTGCACAACTCCAGGATTGGCCCATGGCCTAACTGGTGGTGGGGGTGGTTGTTGTTGTCTTCCTTCCATTATTGGAGTTTGGGAAGAGGTGGGCTATGTATTGGTGCTAGATGAACTGGCACTAGTACTTGGAGAAGAAGGGGTATTAACAGGATCGATTGGAGGGAATGAAGGATTTTGTGGAGGTGAGTTTGACAAAATCTCACTAGTGGATGTTTGTGACTCAAATTTCTTAGTCTTTTTCTGGAAAGAAGGAAGAGGAAACTCAAATGGAGGAACCCCAAGCTTCTTGCTTTGAGAATGAGTTAAAATCTGAGTGGATTGTAAAGTAGAAGTTACACTTCCTTCAAAAGCTTCAGATGGCATAGGATTTTATGCCAAAATAGAAATTTCTCCCAATTTCTTTACTAAAGTCTAGAATTGAAGTGATTCTGGATTATAATCTGAAGAGGGTACTTAAGGAAATGTGCTAGGAGATTTAGGAGATGATTGCTTAACTTTTGATCTAGAAATAGGAGCCTTGGATGAAGATCTAGAAGTTGGGGGTGATCTTGAGGGGGAGTGACTCTTCGAATGGATTTTTAATTTAGATTAAGTTCCTTTTTCCATTCATAGTTGGGGCCCTCCTTCTAGTGCCAAAATTTTTATGCCTCAAAAATCGCTACAACAACATGGGGGAAAACTACCCATTCGGGGACTTGAATACTGTCCCTTTTCAGTTTGGAATAGTGGCTTCGAATGGATATAATGGGACCAGTTTCCCAATAAAATGTGCTAGAATGGATAGTGTTTATAACCAAAACTAAGTGATATATGGGAGTGATTTATAAACTGAAATACATGTATTAATCTATCTATTACCCAGGGTTACTTATGTTTATGCAATCTATAATAACTGTCCTTAGTGCATGATAATGAAGATTAATCAAACACTTGCAGAAATGAAAACAATTTAAGATAATTATTTTGATTAAATAGTTAATCAAAATAATTATGAAACTCATATTGCAATCAAGTAAGGCTAACGAATCACTTATTTATGTATTAAAGATGACAATTATAACATGTTCAGAAATGAATTAATGCATAACTGCGTTAGAAAAGATACATATGATAAACAATATAGAGAGGAATGACTATCAATTCATAAACAAAATAGAAATACAATGATAAAAGCACCCGATGTATGTTACTCTACTCATGAAAGAAATAGTTCTTGTCCAGTCTTTCTCATTAAGATGGTTTCAAAAGTGCAAGCTTCCAAAGCTTTCTCTACAAAACTTCAGGACCCTGATCCGGTCATTCTACTAAGATAAGTTTGAAAGTACAAAAGTGAAAGCTTTCAAAACCTTTCCTTATAAAATTTGGGGACCCTTTCTTTGTAGACATGAAAGGGTCTATATAAAAATAAACAATACATAAAAAGTGTTGGGGAGGTTGAAACAACTCTCCTTAAAATAAGAGACAATAAGACATAAATAGAAGTTGTTGAAATGACGATCCTATGAATGCAATTGTGTCTATTCTTTCATTCGTTGCTTGAGCTCATAAATATCCAACATTGGCTTAACTTTAGGGGGCTGACCTAGTCTCATAAATAACTATCCAGTGTACACTGCATCCGAAAGTGCGGGAAGCATATGAGTGGATGAGTCAGCAAGGCAGTGGAGCATTAGCCACTGACTATGTGGCTTCACAAGATATTTCCAGTACATCTCTCAGTCAAGTTTTGTTAAATTTTTAATATCTTCTTCCTTTTATTTTGAAATTTCCTACCATTTCCTTTCCAAAACTTTAATATCAGGAAGATTACCAGCTCAGCATTCTTGAATGAAGTTGGCATTATGCAGGTTATCATTGATAGTTTCAATGATGTTATTGGCATCATTGTTTTCCCTGGAGACTACTCTTTCTTCCTATTTCAATTGAATGTCCCAATCAGTAAATAGGATTTCCTTGTAATATTCCTCTATTCTGGGAAGGTCTTCTACTTTTCCTTCTAGTGTATACTCCCATGTTATAAATCCTGAGATTTTATCATAACTATCCTTAAAAGTCACCCTCAGATCGGATGATTGATTCCATTAGGGGACTTTTGAGGTCTAAAACGGGCCTCCTAAGGAAATTATAAAATAATAATGGAAATAATAAAATAAGATTAGATTACATCATCAAATTTTAGAGGGAAAAAATACAAAACTATTTTTTCAACTTGTATTTTCAACTAATCTCCCTATGGGTTAACTCAAATTTCAAGCAGAAACACTCGTTGTATGAATAATTTGATTCTTCATTCAAGGAGTACCCATGTTTCATATTTTTGATGGACCTTGCTACACAAAAAATGAGAAATACATGAAAAACATGATTGCAATCATGTTTTTTCATGTATTTTTAATTTTTCGTGTAGTAGGGTCCATTGAAAGTATGCAATATGGGTACTCAGATGAGGAATTCAATTTTTCATCCAACGAGTAATCCCGCTCGAAATTTAAGTAAAAACGTAGGGAGATAAGCTGAAAATACAAGTTGAAAAAGTAGTTTTATTATTTTATTATTTTTTAACCTTTGTACGTTTTTACTCCAAAAATGGTGAATCATCCCCCGTGGTTGACATCATCATCTTGAATCCTATTAGTTCTTATAAATTTTATTTTGGTTGTACATTTTTCTTAGGAGGCCCATTTTAGACCTCAAAATTCCCCTAATGATCAGTGAATCACTTTTGACACATAGTGGATTGATGATAGACAACTATTGACAGAATATCACTTGTTGTTGTGCTAACAGAGTGTTTAGTTCCAATGCATTTTTTATAAAGTCTTCCACTTTAGGATTGTCCTTCAGCTGATCAAGTGAAAATTGGTGCTTTCAGATTTGAGTATCCTTAGTACTGATCTTTGCCTAATGTTGGAGCTTTAATTAATCAAAGCTCTACTAGAGTTGAGACATTTGTGTCTCTACTTGTTGATAAATAATTTGTCTTTCCTCTACCAACTATTGTTCCAACTGTTAAATTCTTTCTTCCTTTTCCCTAATCAGTTGTCAGACTTCTGTTGCTTTATCAATTGTGGCAGATGCATAAGCATCTACAAACTATGAAAACTTTGTTGAATTCTCTGAAGGATCAATTTGTGTATTCTTCCACACTATGTCCATTGGTATATCACTGGGAATTACTACTGATGATTGCTCCACTCTTCTACTTTTCCTCTGCCTTTTCACCACAACCTGATGTTTGGGACTATAAAATCAAAAGGAGGGATTTCTTCCACTTTAAGGACAATTTCAGATGAAGGGAATGCTGGGATGATTTCAATTTCTTCTATAGTGACAACTTTGTCAGAAGCCCTATTAGTAAATGAGCCATGTCTAGTGTTCTGGGATGTGCTGAATTTTTTCTCCAGCTCAATATTCTCTATCCCTTGCTTTCCTTTAAGGTGCTGATCAAATTGTTTCCAAACTTCATCCAGTTCATTATTGAGGGGTGTTTTATCAGTGTGAATTTATCTTCCACTTCAATATCTTTAGAGACCTACTAAATCCTTTTCTGAATTCTTCTCTGAACACTGCTCTGAACTCTGCTCTTCTTTGGAAATCAGTTGATAAATCCTCAGCATATCCAAAGGGATGTTCTGCAGTCTTTTTTTCCTATATTCTTTAAATTGCACTAGCTTTTCTAGATTAAGTTTCAATGTGGCTAGGTGTTGTACTTGTGATAATATCTCAACATATTCAAATAGTTCATCATAGTCATCATCTTCATGATAGAATTGCCTAATTTTTACTTGAGTAGTAACATTATGTGCGACTTTGTTTGGATCAAACTGTGTGCTAGGCATAGTAGCAAGATTTAAACATGTTATGTTATAAATTTCAAGCAAAGCATGCTTGAAATCATGTAGAGTGTTAGCGCTTGAGATTTCACCTAGGCTGAGATAGACAAACCTCAAGGCTACATCAAACCATTTCACCTCGTAGCTAGCCCTACGAGGTATGAGAAGGCTCTCTCAGGTCAAACTCGGTGGGTTTTTCAATAGGATGAGTTGACCAATTAGAAACACTGATTTTAGGCTAGTAAACTGATAAGGAGGGTTGATTTAAAGTTTTTGGGGTTTTTGGTGGCAATTTGGAGGGAGTGCAATTCAGGGTGCGGGGATTGAGCTCAGTTTTTGCAGGTGGGTCTTTGGGGCAAGGTAGGAGTTT
>APFE031185106.1:0-20112 GCA_000404065.3 Pinus taeda | reverse complement strand
CAAAGATGCACTCAATGCTTTGTGGATCAAAAGCTTTCCTCTTTTCAGAGGGTATCCTGGCCCATGCTCGGGAGCCAAAAAAATGGAAGTGGGTGACCTTTGGTTTAGTGCCGCTCCAAGCCTCAAAGGGGGCCTGATGCTTGAAAGACCTATGAGGAGATCTGTTATGGATGTGGTTAGCATAATTAAGTGCTTCAGCCCATAGCTTATGAGGGAGTGACTTAGCATGCAACATGTAGGAAGCCATCTCTTTGAGAGATCGGTTCTTTCTCTCAGCAACTCCATTCTGTTGTGGAGTGTATGGAACTGTGTATTGCAACTATATGATGGACTTAAGGCAAAGGTTCTAAAGTGTTGTCTTAACATATTCCCCCCCATTGTTTGTACAGAGGGCTTCGATCTTTCTCTCTGACTATGTCTCAACTAGTGCTTTGAAATCTTCAAAGTGCGCAAATACTTCAGATTTGTCCTTGAGAAGATACACCCAAGTATACTGTGAGAAATCATCAATAAATGTAAGCACATACCTTGATTTGTTGATGGAAGGATGAGGAAAAGGCCGCATGAGATCACTATGGATCAGATCTAGAGGAGAGGATGCTCTATGAGTCTTGTCAGTGTCAAACTTTTCCCTAAAATGTTTGCCAAGGACACACACTTCAGAAACTCCTTTGGAGAAACTAATATTTGGCAAACTTCCACCATCTCATGCCTGCTTAGCTGCTACATATACATGTAATTTAAGTGACCAAACCTCTTGTGCCAAAGCCTACTACTATCATTAGCATGTGTAAGCAATAAGGAGGATTGAGATTCAATAAATTAAAAAAATGTATGCAGTCTGGCTCCATTGTTTACTGCAATTTTGGAGCTGCTATGTATGTCATTTATGTTCACTACATCTAGAGTGAATTCCACTCTTTCTGGTGCTAGAATGAGTGATCTGATAAACTGAAAGTAGGTTTACCGAAATTTTTGGAACATGAAGCACATTTTCAAAGCTTCTATGTAAAAGTTCCACACTACCTTTTCCGGTGATCTCAATAGGTGAGTCATCTTCGATGAGGATTGGAGGTCCTTTGCATGTATCCAAAGAGGAATATACTTCCTTTGCAATAACCACATGATGTGATGCACCAGAATCTATATTCCATGTATCAGGGGAAGAATTAATTGCAACTAAAGCATAAATTGTTTTACCTTTCCCATGTGGTGGATCCTCAGTTTTCATCTTAGCGCCCTGAGGGATGTGGTCCCCAAGGTTGTGCTTCTAAAGGATTTCTGCCATTTGGTCTATTTGTTTCTTCATGCAGGAGGATTCTGGATGGAATCCTCGGTGATAGTAGGTGCATTTGTCTCCTTTCTTCCCTTTCTCATTTCTAGAGCTGGAGGAGTCATTGAAAGGCTTGGTGAACCCTTCCTTCTTTGGATGGGAATGCACTTTTCCCTTATCTTTTTGCTATTGATTTTTCTGATTTGAATCAAATCTGTGATTTTTATTGTGGCTACCATCATGGACAGCAAGTGCATGCGCTTTTGGAGGTTTGATTTTCCCCATGCCAATGAGTTTATCTTGCTCAAAAGTAAGGGACTCCATGAACTCTTTGAGAGAAGGTATAGTGTAGGATTTACCTGTTGCAAGCCTTACTGAATGAAATGTAGACACAAAGAAGGAGTATTCTGGTCCAAGCTTTGACATAATAGAGAGAATTTGGTGACTCTTGAGTTGCAACAATAGATCATTATATTTGGTGAAAAATTCTTGAATTCTGTCATAGTTCCGTGGATCCAATGACAGGAGCTCCACTTCGAGCAGATGTCCTTTCATCTCATCCTGCTTCCTGTAGAGTTCTTCAACCTTTTTCCAAATCTCATTGGGAGTATTGCACGCAGATAGATGAAATTGCAACTCTGGGGAGATGCACATGCATATGGATCCGTGGGCCTCACCCATGCGATTGAGGTACTTGGATTTCTCTATGGCTGAAGTGGGTTCCACTTCTGTAGCCATGGTAATCCTGTACAACCCTTTTTGATGAAGGTATCAAGCCATTTGGTCCTTCCATTCATGATAGTTGTACAGTGTTAGGAAGGATGCTTTGGGAAACTCCATTTTTTTGTCGATCTTCGATTTCCAAGCTGTAATAACTGCAAAATAAAGTACTGGTGCACATTTTATCCAGCAAACTATGGGCTCTAATACCATGTAAATGTATTAGAAAACCTGCACAGATGAATCTAGCTAGTAAAGGTTGAACACACAACTTTGCAGAGCAAAAACAGTAAAAGAAAATAGGTTACAATGCTCATGATATAGCATTACTGGGTGAAGGTCCCAAGGTAATGCACCAAAGTGGTGATCAATGAGAGGACTCAACACCTACAACAAGTTCCGGAGAGAACTAGCCAGTTGCGGAGTGAAAGAAGAAGCAAATCAGGGAGTAAACCATGCAGAAGAACTAGTCAGTTGTGGAGTTAAAGAAGGAGCAAATCAGGGAGTAAATCATGTAAAAGGAATCTTGCATGTAGTCCCATGCTCTAACGTGTTCGCATGTAGTTGTGTAGTACCTCCAACACTCTGAAATCTCCCTCGCAGGTAAATTTTCATCTGTGCAAAACATCATAAAAAAATTATATAGCGTCATCAAAGAAATTTTATTATCGGCATTGTATACGACCAAGTTAAGGAACTCCGAAGAATTTACCATGGAAACACATACAATGAAAGAATATACATTCACTTGTTCGATCATAGTTATCTCCATGTCTAATATGTCAACATAATCGTCAAGTAGCATAATTGATTTTTCTCTCAGATTTGTTTCTCTGTGTTTATGGTCAATATTGAGAGATTGAGTTGAGACGTGGAAATGATAACTATTTGCTTGATAATTAAAAATAAATATGTTTTATGATTTTAAAAGTGGAAATGACGATTGTTTGCTTGATAATTAAAAATAAATATGTTTTATGATTTAAAAAATTAACAACGGAACTAGTAGGTCAAAATTAATGGCTTTTGGTTTGGGTGGAAGAGGAAAAGAAATAATTATTCATCACAAATTATTAATTTGAATTTATCATAAGAGCTCATTAGAATCAAGAGACCATTAGAATAAAGATATTTTATCTTTTGGTCGTTTTGTGATGATATTATTTAATTAACTAAAAAAAATCAATTAAAATTATTGGTTTGAATTCATCATAAAAGTTAATCAGAAAAGTAATTAGTTGAATTTTTAGTTGTGATGTAATCAATACTCATTACCTAATTAACTTATATAATATATTATATATATATATATATATTATATCTATATATTTATTATTCACATTAATATAATTCATCACAAATTTTTTTAAAAATGGTATATTATTTAATCAACCAAAATTAAATATAGATTAAAATTATTAGTTTGAATTCATCATAAAAACCTATTAAAAAAGTAATTAGTTGAAGTTTTAATTATAATGTTATCCATACTCATTGACTAATCAAACATTATTAAATATCTAACTCTTATTTTGTTTTTTTATTTATATTTGTTATTCACCCTAAACTATTAATACAACACAAAAATTAAAACAAAATTAAGAAATTTATATTAACTTTTAAAAATATTTTTAAATTAATAAAAGATCGATCATTATTTTACTCAAAATATTTAAGGTTAGCAGCTTGAGAATGACTCAATACAATTGTAATTGATTTTGGAATCCGATATTGAAATGACTCAATACAATTCAAATTGATTTTTCGAATCTAGTATTGAAATGGTGCGTGGGGCAGGTGTTTGATGGATGAGTGTTGATTGTTTTCGTCCATGAAAGGACTTAGCACTAATGGCATTGACAGGGACTCGATACCAATGAAATCAAATTTAGATTCTAATGTTAATATGACGCCCGATATATAGATTGTGTGGTGTAGATATTTAATGGATGGTCAAGCATTCATGAATAGATGACTTTCGGGGGCTGCTCGAAGCCAACGAAGTCATCAAATAATTAAAGGGTTCAATATGAACTTGATCAATCTGAGGGAGAGCAAGACACAACGTTAATAGAACATGGTTAAAAGTATAGGATTGAATGTGAAGAAATCAATCCCAAAGGAGACTAAGAAATAGCATTCATAGAAGGTAAGTTGAAATATGGTTTCGGGCATGGATTCCAATATTGAGAAGGCATTTCTTTTATTAGGAAAGGGTTTAGATAAATGGAATGATAATCAAGTCTAGGGGACCGAATGGGGAAGATTCCTTGTGTCGGTAACGGTCAATATGTGCACAGAAACAATTTCTCACACATGCTCAATCCACAACAATTTCATCATCGAATTCTTTTACGCAATCTTGAACAAGCATAGCACGGTGCATCGAGACTGTGCATGTGTGATTTCCAATCAATGTCGACAGTTAGGGCGCACTAGCAATTTATCACTTCTACCTATGTTTGTACTTCTATTTTGGTGAGTTTTCCAAAATGTTGCTTTCGCACACCTTTGTTATTGCTAGTGTCATTTTCATGTTTTCAGTTGTCAGTTTTGCTTGCTTTCACTCTAATTATTGTTGTTTTCATGTTATCTTCACATTTTCATGTGTTCCTTTTGCTGTCGTTTGCATATCACAAGTTTTGTTTACACTTTAGAAATTGTCTTCTTTTGGCATGTTAAATGTCACACAATGTACATAAGATTGTTTTGGTGGTTTCAAGAGGTTCTCCTTCTGTAAATGAGTCGATCCTACCATGTAAATCCTCGTCACACTCATTTCCAATGTTTTAAGCAATGTCGTACAAGTGTCATCACAGTCATCAAAAAGTGTATCTTTAGTGTCACACTTGTCGTAAGTAGCAGTAAAGGTTGTCTCACTAAGGGAACTATGTTGTTAGTGTGCTCTAATTGATCTATGTTGTGTCATAAATCACTCTAAGTTTGTGATAACAGTCAAGTCCTATTGCTATACACATTAGTTTGATTGATCCCACACGTAGAAAAATTTCAGAAAATTCCCAAAAACTTAGCCTCATCCGACCTTCCTGAACTATGCATTGCATAGCACCATCCCCCAAGCTGTAACCCAACCTCTTGACACTGGGAAAAGTGTAGTTCCTACCTTCCAGGACTACCTACTGTGCTATTTTAGTGCTTAATCCCAAGCCTTGGCTTCAAAAATTGCACAATTCATCCCTCCTTCCTCTCTCCAACCGCACACTCCGCAGGCTCTGAGCTCAAGCCCAAATCCCGAGCTCTTAAATTGCATGACTGTGTAATCACCAAGTCTACTCTAGCTCCTAGAACTACGCATTAAAAATAGTGGAAAGCCCTGTAGCCTCAAAACTGCACAATCTGCCTGCATAGTCCAGCTTGTACTGCCATTACGCAGTCTCAAGGCTCAAGGCATGGGCCAAAGCTCTTGAACTGCACAATTATGCAATTACCTAGGATCCTAGGTCTTCCATAACTGCACAATAAGATAAATCAATGTTCAAGCCCTCGGCCTAACTCCCTGATCTCCCCAACTACACAATATTTTTATTCAATCCACGGCTAAACTTCCCATTGCACAGTCTCAAGGATGAAGCCTAGCTCTTGACTGCCTGAGGTACACAATTGAGTAGTCACTAAGGCTCTCTCTCATTCTATCACCTAGTTCTAGCTCAGTCAGTGGATCATCATGTGACATCTTAGATTAGGGGTTTATCAGGCTCATGTTGTCTTGTCATGAGTGGATTAGAGATGCAAAAACTCTATCATGCTATGCAAAGACAACGGAGAAGGAGATAGAGAAGGAGGAGATGCCAGAAGACACATATGGAGCTGAAGGGATACGATTTTCATCAGATAGGAAGATGAAGGAACATTCGATTACAACAAAAGACCAAATATCAGGACCAAATGAAGACTCCATCATATTCAAAACCCTTTGGAGGGAAGATATGGAGAACAAAGCATATCTCTCATTAAGATGAAGCACCATATACATCTCTTATTGAAGACACAAAGAAAGAAGTATCAATAAGGACAACTTGGCACTGCTGCATCATCACATAGTCCGTGTACTCAATTTCATGTCATGAGTCATCATATGCCACATCATTGTTATGGGCTATGGAATTATCTATTCAAAATTTATTTTAAAGTGGAATTCCAAAGGACACATTCAGAATATAAAGAGTCATGTAAAGTCGAAAAGTCATGGGAAGTCAAATAGTCATCAGGTAGTCAAAGAGTCACAAGGAAGATAAAGTATCACCTATTGGTTATATATGCACTGTCATTGTATGAGCAAGGGATTTTTTTGTCCTTGGTTCTTTCCACAAGACATTAGAGAGACAAACTAGTCATTTTGGGGAGCGAGTGGCTCCAATACTCCACCATTGGAGCTAGTGGTGTTCATTGTATACATGTGTCTTGGAACTTTTACTTCATATCAAAAGACTCATGGCTATCATTTTCTTCATGCGTGGATTATGAATATTTGTAAGGCTATTCTGTCGATGTTTGTAATTCATGTTTGCTTGCACCTCTGCTAAAGTAGTCGAACTATTTTGGTTATTTTAGTACTTATCATATTAAGAATGTTTGTAATGGTTGTTATTATTTTCACATCCTTGTGGACTATTCTCCTGGATATCAGACATGTTTTTCTTGTTGATTGGTTGTAATGACCATCACGTCTTTGGGGACTATTCCATTGGACGACATATCCTTCTTGGTTCTAGGTGTCTCTACTAGGGTGGTACTATTACCTCTCTCTTTGAGGCTCATTTTGTTTCTTCCATCCTTAATAGAAGAAACTTGACACACTTACAACGGAACACTCACCAAGAATAATCACTTTCTTTTCGAAGGCACATACACGTTCCTCTCTTTTTATGATAGTTAGAGCTAAGGAAAAATTGTAAGGGTACATTGCAACTGGCCCAATACTCTAGATGGGGCTCCCATCCCAAATGGTGTGAGGCCTAATTCGGACTTCACATCAGGGAGACCACCTTGGTTGACCAATTTCCAACAACACTAACAAAATGGTACGAGAAGGGGAGCTAGATGAAAAGCTGAGCCCCTTGAGTTTGTTTTGAATCTCTTATCGTAAATGGATCATCCTCAAATCATAATCCCAGGGTATTTTTCTAAGCTATCCCATGGTAAAATTTCAATCCTCGATGAGTCTCTCCATGACTTTTCCCATCTCAAGTTTGATGGTGTCGGTGATACATCCTTTGCCAAGCATGTATCTCCTTTTCTTAAGTTCTGTGAATATTGTAAAATTGATTATGAAGATGTGGCTTGCATTGTTTTTTGCCTCACTGTTAAAGGTTGAGTTAGCTAATGGTGTCACACTTTACCACCTTCTTCCATTCATTCTCTTAACCAGATCGATAAGGAGCTTCATTTAGAATTTGATAGGTATGAATATCAACATGCTTATAAAAGAATTGGTAATCTTTGAATGGATCTTAATGGATCACTTGAGGATTTCTCTTCTCGATTCCTTCATATTTGTTATGAATTCCCTGAAGAATATATGGATCAAGATTTCTTCAAACAAAAGTTTGAGACTATAGAAGAGTTGATATTTTAAATCTAGTTAAGAGATGAAGGAATATAAATTAACCATTAGTAAGCAATCAAGTTGTGTTATAATTGCACAACTATGAAGAAAATGGTTCCCCTTCTAATATATTGCATTTTGTTCCAAAAATGAGTAGAGTGATTAAGCATGGACACAAAGAGTTTTTACATAGATACAACGAGTTTTTGCATATAATGGCATCCCACAATCCATAAGTCTCACTCGTTTGTACTTACATCCATTTTCCATTCAATGAAAGAGAGAGTAGAGCAAGCTCTTCTTCTAGTTGGGCTTTCTCTTGAAGTGTTTCTCATGTCATATCCTACATTATTGTCATTTGTAAATGGTTTTTATATATGTTCTCTATTTTTTTTTTGTAATTATAATTTTAATGCATATGAAATAAATAGTAATTAACAAATCTAGAAATCTAAGGAGTAATTAACCCTCATAATTAGAGTTCCAATTTTCAAATATATTTTAGTAGATATGTTGTGACAAACTATCCAATGGAACAAGTTTGGGATTTAATGGATTCTATTGGAATTAGAGTAGGTTTCTATGGATATATTGTGGAGAGTTGTAGTGGATATAAATTCGTTAAGCTGAAATCCAAAAAATCCTAATCATGGCAAATGAATTTTTTAATAACCCTCAAAATCATGCATAAAGTAGGTTTGTGCAACCTAAAATCACAATTTATAGATATAAAAAATAATGTGAACCTCCTCTAGGTGGACCTCAAAATAATCTTAGGCTATTTGGAGAATATGGAGGTTCTAACATAAAGGTTATATTAGAGGGAGCCTAAGAAAGAACCTGAAAAGGATCAACCCAATTCGAGTGTCATAAACCATTCATAACTCCTATTCAAAATGAAAATAAAGGTTGACCTCAAGCTATATCAAAGGTGATATTGAAACTTTGACGTTAAATCATTGGTTGTAAGAGTTAGAAGTTTTTTTAGTGTTCGTTGTATAGATGGAGAAAATAATTTTTTCTTTACTCATCTAAAACTAGAGGGTCATTCCCTGGCCTACTGGGAAATCGACACGACGACCCTTAGGTTGGAGGCATATCCTACAATTACCAAGTGGGAGGATTTTAAAACTCTCATAAATTCATAGTTCTATATTACCATGGATGTAGATGAGAAGTGGACATGTTGCCATTACATTAAGTAGAAATGGGGGAATATCGAACAACAGTACACCATAGAATTTCAAAATGTGGCATACTAATGGGTATCTCCTTAAATAATAGTTAAGTAGTCCTCAAGTATATAGGGGTATGACACAACCATATATAGAAGTAATTGTTGTTGTTCAAACCCAAAAAGGTAGACGAAGCTTGTGTACAAGCACACTGGTTGGAAAACATAGGCAAGAAGTAAAGGAGATAAACTGGGTCAAAGAAAAAGGAGCACCAATATGCTATGAAGGAGTAGAAGAAGTAGTGGAAAGGGAAAAACACCAAAATGTAGTAGCCATAGTGCACCAATGAAAATATTGCAACAACAACTACAACCAATGTAACATTGATGGTCAACCTAATCAAGAAAGAAAGAAACTATGAAAAATCTCATGGCTACAAATTTGAGAAATAATGTGGAAACTAGCTTGGACATGGATGATAATATTGACCGAACATCAAGGAATAAGGGGAGAAACATAGTATCCATAAACAAAATAAAGAGAAATAACAATCAAACTCTTCCATATAAAGATATAGGTAAAGAAGACACAATTTGATACTATATTTGACTCGAATCAAAGGTGAATCTCATAGCAACAAATCTGGTTAGGAGACAGGTACTAGAGACTCATGAATATCCTAACCCATATCCATTGGAATGGGTAAATATGGAGGTAGATATAAGAGTAATCAAATAATGCATAATAAAAAATTTACCGCCGTGGAATTTATTGACGAAGCAGAATTGGGTGTAGTTCCACTATATGTATGTGGTTTTGTATTTGGAGGTTCCTATATGTAGATGTAGTATTTCATATTCATGTAGAAAACTTACGATTAGTGCTTCATCAAGGATGACAATTTCTTAATTATAATACCCTCCTCCCACATTTACCCAAGTAACTGGCCAGCCAAGCTAAACATGTGACGAGAGGCTACTATGATCTGATTCAGCCTCCTAGGTGACCTTCAGGAAGTGGAACCAATAAAACGCAACCAAACTGACCATCCACAAATCCTACAAAACCTCCAAAGGCTACCCCACCCTTCTAGGTGACAAACCCCTAAGGAAACTCAGCAGTTCGAGGACCTAGAGCCCCAATCACCCCTTTCCAAGCCCTTCGAGTGACTCATGGTCCCATTCGCTCCCATGAGCCTACCAGATTACGGCTGCAGCCTTTTGCTGCCAGTGCTATTCCAAGGACTATGAGATTTAAGGCTATATTCCAAGGCTAGGACCCAGTCACTCCTTAGAACTTCATGGAATTTACAAAAGTGAAAATAAACATAGAGACAATGATGCCAATGCAAATTCTTGAATAAGTACTTGACTGGACCCCTACTAGCCATGATATACATTTCATCAAACATGTCTCAAATATACATTCTACAAGACCTAACAACATATCTGATCGTAGGGTTCATATACTTATCTGAGAATCGCTAAGAAACACTGATGGCTTTTCACATTAGCTGCATTATCATCTATTAGGTTAAATATTCATTTCTCAGTCATTTACAAATAAAAACATGATGATAACCATATGTTTTTATTGTCATGAAACATATTCATAACTAGCATATAAACAATAAAAATAATGAGGATACAACAACCATAAGTGCCGCATATGAACCAATAAATTTTCTCATAAAATACCAAGGAAATGAACTATTATTAATGAGTGTAAAAACCAACCCGGTATGGGACTACCACATTCTACCTCACCGTAGATTTGTTGAGCCAAGTCTCTCTTCATCCAATCACTCTTGTGCCATATTCCAAGCATGAATCTGGGACTCAAACCAAAAGAACCAACTAGGGCTTCCCAAGGTTAAACCACCTCACCGTCATCAATAGAATGAGGCTTGACCGCAATCCTCATTGAATCATTAGGCCATAAAAAAGCATGGATTCCACCAAATATCTCCACCTACACCATGAGGAATTGTCATGTCTCCTAGTCTCTAGGCTTCACCACGATCCACAATTTGATCTAGGGAGCACTAGGCCATAATCGAGACACCACCCTCCAAGCTTTACTGTATACCCCACCATTCATTGGTAAGGATTCCTAAGCCTCATCAAGGGAAACCACCTCTAGGCTTTACTATATATCTCTCCATTCATCAGTCGAGGATTTCTAGGCCCACTGAGGCACACAATACGTGGATTTACCAAAACCCACAGTCTGGTTCATGGGTCAGTAGGCCAATGGATTTACCACAATTCACAGCCTAGTTTAGGGATCACTAGGCCATGTTTTCTTTCATTCAGACATCCACCTCAATCAACTTCGAATGCATCTGTCAATCCAGCTTAACCAAAATATGATAATCCCATCACACCATGGCTATCTAGAAACAGAAAGGTAAGGATGAAGAACATTGCCACAACTGTAAACACCCATGTCCATGACAACAAGAGAACGAAGAACACAGATGCAAAACCATGCATGACAAATCTAGCAAGGAAATGACAACATGCAAATTGATACCTACAAGTAAACCTGTTGTGGTTTCTTTATCCTGTTCTTCCTTCCTTGATCTTTGCTTCCTCTTTTCCTTCTTTCCATTTCTTGATCCAATTCTGAAGTGCTCCAAGGAAACTCTAAGTGTTCAAGAGTGTGAGAGAGAGAATAGAGAGAGAGAGAGCTCCAAAAATTGAACTGACCAAAATCCATGAACTAATCCTTAGAAGCCTTTTTATTAATGTGGCCTCTATTTTCTTCATTTTCCATTATTTTAATTCATTTTCCTCCTTACATGCAACATGTGAGCTTTCACATTCCTTTTCTTCTAATTTCCATTATTTTCATAAATAAATTACTGAAAATGTCTTTTCTCCTTTCCAAATAGTTTTCCATTCCCTTTGCCAATTTCCTTAGCCATAATAAACCAAATGAATACCCACACTGGGATGTCTTTCCCAACATCCAACTTGGAATAAGTGTTCCATAACCATGGTTATTATGTTTCCTTTATTAATTTTATTTACATTGAATTTTCACCATGGTTGTTACATTCACCATCAATAAGCACAAAGGAAAGTCGAAGATGTCACTAGTAAGTTCCACCCAGGCCAAAAAGTTTATTAGTTATAGTAAGGAATATGTTTATTACTTTTAAGAGAAAATTTGTTTGTAAATGATTCCATGAGATTTAAGTAATTTGTAGGGGGGGACTAAGGAATGGAGATAAAAACTAGAATATTTTCTAGAGGCATAGAGGGGTTTATTCTAAAAGTCTAAATGGCTACCCCCCAAGATGGAAGTGGAGCATGAGATCCAACTATTTCAAACTCTTTATTTCCAAACATTTGGCTATATAGATAGTCCATTTTAAATAAAAATGAGGTGAAGAATTAGTTGAAACAAGTATGTGAATAGGGTGTCATTCGACCAAGTACCCCACCACGTGGGTCACCCATCATCATTGTGCTAGGGATGGATGGAACTTGATGATTGTGTATTGATTATAGGGTGTTAAAAACAATTATGCTCAAGGAAAGGTACCCCATAGTCTGAATAGATGATTTGTCAGATTAGTTGGAGCAAACTAAATACTTCACTGAGTAGGAATTAAAGTCAAAATATCACCAAGTTTGGATTAGAGAAGGTACCCACAAGAACGCCATCAAAACTAGGAAAGATTTATATGAATGGTTAGTCATGCTATGTAGCTTATGCAATGCACCAGCTACATTTATGATGTTAATGAATGAGGTAGTGTTCCCTTTCATAAATTCATTTGTTATTTTTATTTGGATGTTATATATGTATATAGTGCTACTTGGGAGGAGCACATCTCACATTTAATGTAGGTTCTAGAGACATTAAAGAAGCATTAGCTACTAGACAATATCAAGAATTTTGAGTTTGCACAATGATGTTTTGTGGTTCTAGGGTATGTAATAGGTGGAAGAGAGGTGAAGATAAATCCTGCCAAGATGGAGGCCATCATGAAGTAGTTGATCCCTACTAATTTTTCTATGGTTGGGTATTTCATTGTGGTAAAAAATACCTAAGGACACTCATAGTCTCATTTTAGAATTAACAACACCATTTTATGCCATAAAAATGAGTAGAAAGAGCTTCCAATGGGGAAAGGGTCAACAAAGCACACTTTAAGAGTTAAATAAAAAGATCTCTGAAGGAATTTTTGTGGGATTACTAAACTTACAATAACCCTTTTAAGTGGAGAAAAATTCAAGTGGGTATTCTATGAGAGTGATCTTGATGTAGGAGGGGATTCCTAAATGCTACAATTATAAAGTATATCACGAGGTGGTTCTCAACTACCCTACTTATGGAGAGGAGTTATATGCCCTTGTGAAACGTATTAAAAAATAAAAATAGTATATCATGGGAAAGGAGATAGTAATCCCTATATATCACTATCCACTAAAATACCTATATGCCCAAAGTAAGCTACATAAGACCAAGAATTATAAGTGGTGGAGATTCTCTAGCAATTTCATTTAGTGATCAAGTGAAAGAAGGGAAACAAAAAGAAAATGGATGACATGCTTTCGATGCCACCCACATTAAGGATGATAGAATTAGGAACTCTTATGAACATGGATCCTTTCACTCATCATGCATATAGAGAGGCATAAACAAAGGATGAGGACATCAAGGAGGTGTTTTAGTATTTGTAGAGCCAAATTCATGCACATGATGGTGACAACATAGTTGACTACCATCTCTAGAATGGATTTCTATACATGCTAAATAAGTTATGTGTTCCTAAGGTGAGTACTTATAACTAATTAGGGAGGCTCACACCTCCAAGGTTGTAGGGAGTTATGGTGTAGGGAAAGAACTAGATAACTTGTAGAGGTATGTGTGTTGGCATAATATGAAGAAATAGGCAGCTAGGTTCATTAGAGGATTTATGTTTTGTTGTACTAATGAGTCTAGTAATAGAAAATAGGGTCTACGTCATCTCTTTCCTTTACCCACTTGTCCTTGGGAAATCATTTTCATGGAATTCATGGGAGATTTACCAATGACTAGGAAGGGACATGATATCTATTCATGGTTGACAAGTTTAGGAAGATGTGTGTTCCAATGAACTATAAAAGGACCATTAGTGACACAAAAGTAATAAACTTGTACCTTGGACAATTTTGGATGCCTTTTGGAATACCAAGGAGCATAATTTTAGATAGGGACACAACATTTCCTAGTGCATTTTGGAATTCATTGAAGGAGAATATGGAATGAGATTTGAAGAGTTCTACAATAGTCCATCCACAAAAATATGGGAAAACATAAGTAGTTACAGGAATTCGGTACAAATTTTGAGGGGATACAATTAGAAGGTTCTAAAGATTTGGGATGATTTTTTTTTATATATACAACACTCTTGCAACATATCAATCGATATGTCTACTAGTAAGTCCCCATTTAAAGCATATAAAGGATATTTTCAAAATTCACCTTTGGGTATTACATATGGAGAAAAAGGACGAGTGAGGGAGGATCTTGTAGGGGATGCCTTAAGGGAAGAAAAAAATGTTGGGGTGATTAGGAAAAGCCATCTCCAGGTACATGAGGCATTGTGGAATTCATAGGAAAAGTACAAGACTAGGCATGATCCACACAGAACAGGGAGGTCATTCAAGGTTGGAGACATAATATGGTTACATTTGAACAAGGAGAGGCTACAAGGCCCTGGTAAGAAGTAATAAAATAAAGGGTCTATAATATGGTCCTTTGAGACACAAAAAAAGTGGCAGGTAACATCCATACACACACATCTACTTAGTGGTGAATGTAGAGAATACGAAACTCTATGAACCTTCCATGTTGAATGAAGAAGAGGATTAGGTCCTACCCTCAATACAAGATTTCACACCAAATGCTCAGTCAAAGTTAAAAAAAGACACAATTATGTAGAAGAGGTCCAAAAATACACAACATGGGTAACATGAACTTTAGTATATTGGGCTAAAAGGATGGTTCCTAGGAAAGGGTAAATGGTATACCTAGGAAAAGGTAAAGGAAAAACTACTACACCTCATTCAGTAGAGATTTTGGGGACCAAAAGACTCCCAAAATGGGGAGGTGTGATCGAAAGGAGATTGTTATATTATTTTTTATCCATATTGATGCCTTCATAGTGGAAAAGATGGAGAAATCAACTCACAAGACCATTTTTACTAGTAGGCCCAAGTTTGGTGAATTTGTGTCCAAAATATTCCGGAAATAGTTTGAGACATCAAGAAACATTTTTGGATGGTAAGATTTTTCTTCTTAAGAATCACACCATCTAGCCTATTCTATACACAAATACCTTTCTAGTGGTGCAAGAATTGCCTCAAGCATAATCTATATGTAAAATCTATGCGAACTTCATGTTTTAACCACCATGATTCAATAGGATGCCATGCATTTCCTCATTTTTCAGGGAAAAGGGTCGAGACAAATTATCATGAAGAAGAAGACTATAGAAGAGTCAATATTGTAACTCTAGTTAAGAATTGGAGTCAAACTTAACTACTAGTATGCTATCAAGTTGTGTTATAATTGGGTCATGAGGAGAAAAGGGGGTTTCATTCAATTCTGGTGCATTTTATTACATGTGTGAGGAGAGTAGATGGGAGTGGATAGAGAGAAAAGAAAGATGATATTTTTTCTCTAGTATCCCATGAGAAATAGGTCTCATTCCTTTTTACTTGCATCCATTTTCCATTTAGATAAAGAGAGAGAAAAGAAATCTCACCTTCTAACTTGGTTTTTCTCTCGAAAAGGTTTAATATATCGTATCTTGCATTAATGCGGTTTGTGAATGGTTGTTATATTTTTTCTCTATTTTCTCAATAATTATAATTTGAATTTATACACAATAAACAATAATTATAAAATCCAAAAATCTAGGGAGAAAATAACTCTCGTAGTGTGAATTTCGTATTTTCAAAAATATTTTAGTATATTTGTTCCGATGATCTATTTAATGGAATATCCATAGTAATTTAGATATCACGAAAGATAAATTCCTAATCCTAGTGGGAGAACTCATTAGAAACTAGTAGGGTAGCCAACCGTTGTCATCTAGGAGACCTTCCCTCTTATTTTAAGAATAAGAAAAGGTTTCCTATCCTAAAGATCATCTTATTGTAAGTTAAAATAGCAATATTGGTTAGTATAAATGCTTTCTTCTCGGTAGGACTAACTATGGAAACTTCTTAACCACTCACAAAGATAAAAGATCCATTCAGCACATATGATTGGCATGTTGAACTATCCATGTGAACAAATTTAAAAGATATTCAAATTAAGCAATAACTTGTTCATGTGATGTTTGTAAATGAAATGTGAACCTAGTTAGATAAACTATGTATGAGATAATTCAAAGAACTTAAGTTGCACCATGAAACAAATGCATATGGTATGTGTCAAAAGATAAGTTATACCATCAATTGTTTGTAATTGGATTGCAAAATCATTTGTTTATCATAGTTTGACAACATAATTATTACACCAAAACATCAACTCAAAGAAAAATGTATCATGCCTATTGTGGTGATCATAAATTAAAATATCTGACAACATGCATATTATAACTTTTTTTTTACACATCAAGAATCAATCAGTACCTCATCTCTCATTACCAAAGAAAAGAGTGAACATATATTATACTCTTCAAATGACATGGATAAACCATAAAATTTCCCACCATAGAAAAATATTAAAATACCTATATTCAAATCACATTAGTTACCACCAAGCACGTTGCAACTTGATGTCATGAAGATCCACTAATAGTATCTTAGGATAACATGGAATATTGTAACATATAACAAGAAAACACCAATTTCAAGCAACATTTGTTAAGAAAGGATAGTGAATTCAAATCATCAGTTATAGCAAAGGCATATGAAGCTATGTTTAAAAAAAACAATGTTTAGTCCATGATAATTTTCCTAAGTATTACCATGGGGGGACAACAATTTACCCTTATAGGTATGTTAAGTTCTAGGATAAAGTGTGTTTTCTAGGTTCCTAAGGAAAAGATACGAAATGTGATGGAAAATCATGGAAAAGGAAGTGGAAAGAATTCATGAAATGACTTTCAATGCCTAGTAATGGCGTGGAGGTTTTACATATATGATCATATAGGTTTCAAGAGATAGGAATTTCATGTATACATGCCTCTAAGGAGGGCTCTTAGCATATAGCTACCTTTCCTAACAATATTTCCTTTTAGCCTTTTTTCCTTTTCCTTTAAGTGTCCATCTTATTGACCAAGTCCCATTTGCTTAGATATTCATAGACAACCTAGAGACTAGGGGAAATGGCCTAAAGGAAAGATAAGAACTCGGAAACTTGAAACACTGAAGAGGTGCACTCAAATTTTCCCTCAGAGGTATTGTTTGGCCACCTCTAGTAGCACTAATATAATGTTCATAAGGAAAAAAGGGAAGACTCAAACAATGACATGTGGCATAGAAGCACCATTTTGTTTTTTTATTGTATTTAATATTGGGATATACTCAAATTTAAAGTTGTGACCATCAAAGCATGAAACCATTATAGAACTAAAACAATGTGCTCTACATAATGGATAGTGAGAATAATATGGATGTGTTGAACATAGAACTATACATCACTTGTCATTGGAATGAGTTCCAAAAATTCCATCCATTATCATCCAATGGATGTTGATAGTTGTGAGTGATTAGGAAGTCACCACCCCACATATGCTTCACATAGGGAAATGGTTTATGGCATAAATAGGAAGCCACTTATATATTCCAAAATATTCCATAAACGGATGCAAACAAATAGTAAATGAAAGGGAAGACAATCTCCAACAAGCCTTTGATGATCAAATCATCACCCTATGCATTGAAAGACCTATTTGAAATTTTTGGATGCAATTCGAAGAAAGTGAAACATAGAGAGGGGAAAAGGAATGAGGTAAGAGAAATCCAACATCATCGGGATAAACAATCACCTAGAGACATGACGAATGACCATAGGGGAGCTAGAGGTAATAGGAAAGCCTAAATGTGGGAGGATGAAAATCCCCTTCCCCCACCAACCCTCTCACCCACCAACTAACAAAAGATAATACAAGATGCAACCATATAAGAGGAATGAGAAGAACTAATACGAATACACTTGATGTAATCGTACAACATGTATGAGAGAAAGGACCCAAAACACCCTCAATGCAATCATACGAAAGAGGAAACACAAAATGTGATTGAATCAAATGAAAGTGTTTACAAAGGATGGAATGCTCATTCCACAAAAATAAGATGAGATATATAAATGCATATACATTAATTGTCATTATAAGATATTATTCTCTATATAGACTATAAAGTAATTTTATGGTGCAAATGAGGTTGTTTTTGTAGCATTTAGTTCCCATTAGGTCTTAAAATTTCATGGGAAGGTTTGAGAGTGGGTGTCATTTTCTAGGTACAAAACCTATTACAACGAATATCCAAACAATCCTTGTGCCAACATTAGCTTTTGTGGAGATAGTTCTAACCTCATTCTTTCATCCCAAATCGTAACATTCCCATTTGTTTGGATAGTTATTGCCTCATTCTTTCATCCAAAATTAAGACTCTCCTTCAAACAAACGACTTAGAAATAAAAATTTCCCTGAAGTCAAATATGGGTTTTAAACTATTCGAAAATTTCATAATGGTGATAATTTATATAATTTATGAATTTTAATTTTTCTTTCTTTTTATTTCGTTGACTTATGGACGATCTCAATTCGGAATCCTGCTTAAAATGGTATAACAATGCTTTTGTGGAAGAAGCCCATCGAGGGATTTGTATAAAGACTTATATATATATATATTAATATAATTTTTAGTTTAATTATCTATTATTTGACTAATCTACCGCCCCTAATAATTAGATAACATAGTTAAGCATTATCCTAAAAAAATATCTCCAAATTCTGCTCCACCATACAAATCTGCCCCGGTTAATTATCAATCCATTCATCAAAACCCTGATTGTGCACGTCGTGGTTAGAATACCGTGAATTTTAAGAAATGAATTTTCTGCGGAAAACTGTAATTTCAACAGTGAAGCGACCTTGCCATGCTTGTTTAGATTTGACGAAATCTAAGCATCACATAAATTTGACGAAATGTACGCGAACTTTGATGTTTTGCGAAGTGTTCCCTGTTCAGCAAACTCATTATAATTATCTGCAAACAATGGACATAGCTGGACAAACCAATTAAGTCCACGTTTGATATTATATAACCCTCCTATGCCAATCATGTTGTTTTTGTCACAAATTTGTTGGTTTTAATAGCATTTAACCTAGACATGTGAAACAAGGAGCCAAAGATCAGAAAATTTTAATATGAAAAAATTTGTTTAGAGAGTTTTTGCCGAAATCACATAAACCATTTTTTGTCTTTTAGAACCAATCAGTGTAATTCATCGTCAAGACAAGTTAAATACCCCGTTTTAGTGTGGTTCTCCTATATTTTATTTTTTACCAATAGTATCTCTACCATAATCACTTAAGATTTAGTTATTTTCTTCCTTCCAACCAAATGCATAAAGGTTCATCTCTGACTTCATTTTCTCTAACTTCCTTCAGAGTATGAGTTATTCCATCAAGTTTGCAATCGAATTCTTAGAACCTTGTGAAGAAAGATAAAGTCCTCGGAAATCCGCCTCGCAGGTAAATTTGCATTTGTGCAGAACGTCATAAAAAAATTACTGAGCGTCATCAAAGAAATTTTATTATCGGCGTTGTATACGACCGATTTAAGCAACTCCGAAGAATTTAGCGTGGAAACAGCTACAATGAAAGAATATACATTCACCTGTTCGATCATAGTTATCTCCATGTCTAATATGTCAACGGAATCGTCAGAAGGGTATCGAGCACATCACCCTCACGAGAGCTGCTCCGCTAATGCATCCTAACAATATAGGCACTCTTTTCGATGACGATTTCCCCGACGATGGTGTTAAATTCGGCGATGCTGCGTTTAAAGTGAGAAAAAGAAAAAAAAAGGGGTTACCAATCAAGATACATGTTATATGAAAATGAAAATCAAATTCCAAATAGTGGTACCAAATCTAGAAGCTCTTACGCGCAGTCTGGTTATCTGTGAAAAAGGAGTAAGTTGAGTAGCGCATAAAACAGCCCGCCTCGAGACCTCGACCTTCAAACATTGGAGGACATTTGAGTACCTGAGTCTGAGCTTGCGTCAAGCAGGCTTGGCAGCTAAGATTGGTCAGTGAAGGCCAACACTGAGCGAGACCATATAAGGAGCCATGAATGGATCCAACGGCATATCCATTATCTTTAGAAGCGTTGGTTATGAGTTGCGTGGACA
>APFE031185101.1:0-12074 GCA_000404065.3 Pinus taeda | reverse complement strand
TAAATTTTAATATTGTATTGTTAACTAATTTTTTGGGATTGTATTGTATGATATGTAATTAGTTTTATATTATGTTTTTATAGTTAATAATTTATCGAGAAATAATTGTTTCATAGCTAGATTGCACGCATATAAATAAGTAATTTTATCATTAATATGAGGTTTTTTTCATTGTGTTTTTTCACTGTGGAGTTTATTTGGGCTTGTACAGTGGTATCACAGCGCTAGTTGAATCACCCATAAAGTCTATGTATTTTGAAGTCTATGCCATATAGGATACGCGGAACGTGAAGACTGTGAAGGTAAAGGAGATGCGGAGTGTGAAGACTTTGAAGCTAAAGTTACCACTGCCCTAGTTGAATCACCCATAAAGTCCATGTATTTTGAAGTCTATGCCATATAGGATACGCGGAACGTGAAGACTGTGAAGGTAAAGGAGATGCAGAGTGTGAAGACTTTGAAGCTAGAGTTACCACTGCCCTAGTTGAATTACCGATAAAGTCCATGTATTTTGAAGTCTATGCCATATAGGATACGCGAAACGTGAAGACTGTGAAGGTAAAGGAGATGCGGAGTGTGAAGACTTTGAAGCTAGAGTGCAACAAAAGATTAATCCAGTGGAACAATTCAATGGGATGTTCAAACTATTTACTCTCTCTCAGTTTGATATCTTTTAGTCATAATGAAAGATGATTCGAGAAATTGAGATGCATAATTTTATTTATTTTTTACATATCTTTGGAATTTAGAATACAAATTTCCAAAATTGAGTCAAACATAAGGCCTTATTTGCATTTACTACATCAAACTCGAGTTTACTTACACTGAAATTTCTGAAAGATAGTATTTACATTTACGGGAGTAAACAAGAGTTTAATCACAGTAAATTGCTTTAAGGATAATATGAATAGAAATTTGTTTAATATTGTTAAATCTATGACGTTTTGGGGAGAAGCAGTGCTTTGTGCAACTTATATTTGGAATCGTTTCCCTCCTTCTGCCATCAGTAATAAAACTCTTTATGAAATGTGGTATAATCAACTTCCTATTGTTCAATATTTTAGAGTCTTTCGTTCTCTATGCTATGCATTAATTCCTAAACATTAGCACAACAAGTTGGGTGTTAGGAGTGGTAAACAAATAAACTAACTAAATTACAGTAATCCTTTAAATTATAGTTTTACTATTAATTAAAAAATAATTAATTACACAACCCTATATGCTAGTGTAATTAATGATCAGCCACACCTTGTATGGTTAAGTTCGTTTCTGTTTGTCGGTCAAATCAGGATTCAATAAAGCTAAGAGTTAATATCATATGGAAACCTTAGAATATCTTTTAATTAATGGATACTAACATCCCTAAAGCCAACACTATCGGCGGGTCGATGAGTCGGGTTCAATCAAACAAGGCATAAATCGGTGGCAAATACGACTCGTTCAAAGGTTTAGAGTTTATGATTTTAGGTTTAATAATAATGACGGAAGGTAAAATATCAAATGATTTGGGTGAAAGAATTATAGCTAATGTTTAAGAATTCAAAATAGGATTTAAAGACATATTAAGTAATAGAGTGATTTTAGTTTTAAGAATTCAAAATAGGATTTAAAGACATATTAAGTAATAGAGTGATTTTAGTTTTCAAAAATTATAAGATAAAATGGAAAATTAAGGGTTTAGAGTTTATGATTTTAGATTAAATAATAATGATGGAAAGTGAAATGTTAAATGATTTGGGTGAAAAAATTATAGTTAATGTTTGATGATTCAAAATAGATTTTAAAGACATATATAGTAATACAATATTTGCATTGAGATGTTAAAGATGGAGGTTTAAAACTGTCATAGTCTAGCTTATACTTGAAATGACAATTTTGAAGACATTTTTCTCATTAATTTTAAAAATTATAGGATAAAAAGCAAAACTAAGGGTTTAGAGTTTATGATTTTAGGTTAAATAATAATTATGGAAGGTGTAAATGTTAAATGATTTGGGTGAAAAAAATTATAATTAATGTTTGAGGATGCAAAATAGTGTTCAAAGACATATATACAGTGTTTACATTGAAAACTTGTACCTGAAATGACATTTTTTAAAACATTTTTCTGGTTAATTTTAATCAAAATTGGGCAAAGATATTTTTTTATGGTGTCAAATTAATTTATGCATTAAAAATGCAAAAAATCACATTCTTGTTTAAAATAAAAATTGAGATGAAGGTTTAAAATTGACATAGTCAATCTTATACCTGAAATAACATTTTCCAAGACATTTTTCTCATTAATTTTAATTAAAATCAGGCAAAGATTTATTTTTTTAGGGTGAAAACTAATTTATGCATTAAAAGTGCAAAAAGAACACATTCTTACTTGAAATTGAAATTGTATTTCCTTGAAAAATGTTATTTTGTCTATAAGTTAAACTAGGTCTTTAAAAATTAATGTTAGATATTAAAACTAGAAGTTAGAGTTAAATTTGAAAGTAATAAATTAAGAATTATGATGAAATAATAATTATAAAAAAATCATGTATTGGATTTAAAAAAAAATGATCAACAGTTCTATGAATGAGTCAATCAATCCTTGGAGCCTTTTATGATCGAGTGTGTATTCATGTCACCATTATGAAGATCACAATAATCAATATCGTACACGTAAAAAAATCATGATTGGTTTACAATCATGATTGGTAAACTATGAGGAGATGAGAAGTAAAGAAGGTGACATTAATTTTATAATAATAGTAATATGAAAGTATACTTTAGTTAATTTTTATTTTTATTTATATAAATGTGAAGGTGTATGTATAAGATAATAATAAAAGAGGAAATTAAAAACATTTTCTTAAAATAAAAATAGTAAAATTGAATGAACGATGAGTCATACACATGAAAATAAGAAAAGAAATAGTAAAATTGAATCAATGATGAGTTATACACATGAACATAAGAAGAGAAATAATAAGAATTTTGAACTAAAAATAAATTTAGAACCATATAAATCTATTCATAAAAGAATATAAAAAATGTGATATTAAGAAAAAAACATAAAAGGTAAAATATTGTATATTACCTAGGATAGGAATCATTTAATTGGTACCAAATTTAATTGGTATTAAAATTTAAAATTTAGGAAAAAAATGAAATATAAAAATCACATTATGTTAAAAATTTTGACATATGTATAATTAATAAAATAAAACTATAGAAGATAAAAATATGTTATAAAAGTCGCACAATTTAAAAAATATTTAAATATAACTAACTAAAACTAAAAAAATAAGTATAATATAAATCTATTTTAAAAAATAAATAAACATGGTATGATCTTAAAAAAAATTGTATGAGTTGAAAGAAAACATATAAAAACTTTCTTTTAAATTATAAATCTACTATTAATTAAGAACTAATTAATTACATAACTCTATACGCAAGTTTAATTAATGGTCACCCATAATCCTATATGGTTAAGTGGTAAATAAATAAACTAACTAAATTACAATTATCTCTTAAATTATAATTTTACTATTAATTAAAAAATAATTAATTACATAACGATAATCACCCACAATCCTATATAAAACTAAGAGTTAATGTCATATGGAAACCTTAGAATGTTCTTTAATTATTGAATATTCACAACCCTAAAGCCAAGAATGGTTCAGCTGGCTGGTCGAGTGAGGATTCAATAAAACAAGGGATAAATATGTGGCAGATACGAAGAATTCCTGTGATATACTATGTATTTTTTCATTCCCAATAGTGGGCTCTTTCAACGTCATAAAAAAGACGAGTGGCTTCAAAGAAATTCCAATCTTTCTTCAAAGTGAAACATTTAACCGATTTTCTTAAGCCTTAAAGATGACCAATAGAGTATGGCTTTTGTCACCGCAGTGCAAATTCATGATGGTGATAATTTTGGAGGAAGAGATTGGCATTAATACTATTAACGTGAATACAAAATTAAAGTTATTTCCATGCCATCACTCATCTTCTCACTGTTACAGAATCCGAGGAATTTATAGATAATGTGATAACTATATCTTAAATCTTTCAATATAGATCAATATTAAAATGTCAAATCAATTTTGTTCAGGGAAAACATATTTTCTTCCTTTTATGTTTATACATACACTGGAAATAGTTAAGTTGAAATGGGTAGCCTTTTAATTATAAGAGAACATAACTAATCAATACGGAGAGAAAACTCTGATGAATTATTTTTTAATTGTCAAGGCACTAGCATATTAAGAAAAACAAAATATTCCAGTCGATATGGTGAAAGTCGCCAAAATTTATCCATAGATAAAAATTGAAAACAGAAAGACAAAACCATACATGTAATGAAGAAAATTCGATTCACTATTGTGCAAATCCTGCCAACAAAATTCAAGCAGACAACTGTGGATTGCTATAATACATGAGCATATACACACTTTTAAAATGAGTCAGAGTAACCAGAAATGCTCAAACTTCGTGAGATGAAATCAAAATAATAATAGTAGGATCATTCGATCCCAAAAAAATTCTCTGCAACCCACCAGCCACCAGTTGAGCCACTAAGACACAGAATTTAAAATAATTCCCAACCGCCGGAAGAAAAAGCTCGAAATTCTTTGGCACACTGAGACAACACAAAAAGATAAAATTGCACACACCAATATATTTTTTATTAATTAATGAATGAGGAAATTACAAGATATTTATACAATTAATAGTCTCAAGATAGGAATTCTATCTTGGACGTACACTAGTGTGGTTGAGATATTCTCTCAACCACACACTAAACTAGAGAAAACTAAATCCTATTATATAGGAACAAACTCCTTAAATGGAGAATTATAACCATAGACAAGTAGGAATTAATAATTTCCAACTCCCCCCCTTAATGACTACTTTTCATGATAGTCAAATCCACCATCATCAGGCGAATTGCATGTACAAAACCTCGAAAAACACAATCTGCCGCCCTCGGACAGATCCACAATCTGCAAATTTGGCGTTTCCAATACAGCCAAGTTGATCCGATCTGCCTCTCCTGCAGATCCACTTGAAGGTGAATTGGCGCGATCCTGAATGATAAACTTGCGCCATTGGCGCGATTAATGGCCTAACAGACGAGCCAGTTGGCCTTCCTGGCACTGCTATCAGCACGAAAAATGCACCAATCCCCTTCTACTCAGAAATAATCATCTGAGTCCGAGCCAGGTGTTGCTGCAGTCCACCTGCTCCTACAAGCACAAAGCTCCTGTGTACACACAGCCACAAGGGCAATCTGCCACCACCGGGCAAGTCCGATTTACCACTACCGTGCAAATCCGCCGACTTCATCTGCTTCCACCGAGCAGATCACAGAGCTATGATTGGCCACCACCGGGCTGGTCCGATCACGGAACCTCAATTCGCCACCACCGGGCAGGTCCGATCTTCCACCACCAAGCTGATCAAGGATCTCAATTCGCCACCACCGGGCAGATCCGATCTACTACCACCAAACTGATCAAGGATCTCAATTTGCCACCATCGGGCAACTCCTGTAGCCACTAAGGCTCTATAGATGTTTTCTAGTTCACCACCAACCGTCACATCACAATGACAAAGGATGGTTTCAGGTTAACCACAAACCATTACAAAGTGGTTTTGAGATCACCACGAACTTTCAAATACCTTAGCAAGGCTTACATTTCAACATTGGAGTTTCTGGTACATACAATGACTATTACAACATACTAGGGAGTCTATTCCACAAACCACAATAAAAAAATATCTACTTTGTTGTCCACCATAACTGTTGTTGCTGCTCCTTTATCGCATCTGTGAGAGGTCCACCAGAACACAGTCACTCACAGCTCCACGAAGAGAACAAAATTTTCCCTTCAAGAACAATTTTCAAGCATATTACCTCATGCTTGCTAACAATCTACAAGAGGATCTCGATCATCCTTCAATCTCTGATGTAGCTGTCATGTCTTCTCATATCTGGTAATGAATCATTCCTGCAAATAGATTTGTCTATTGTTGGAATGGCAAATTCCAACATAGATTTACACTGGTGACACTAGTTTGCCAAGCTAAATGTCACAACAATCTAATTCTTTTAACCAGATTTACATAAATGCATTTACATGTTAAGTTGATCAATCCTCAACATGAAGCATAATAACTTACGAAGACAATTTATTTCATCAAAAGAGATATGTTGTTGCCAATCAGGACCACATTCGCAGACGACCCTCCCGAAAGCAGAGAAAACAGAAACAACAACTCTCACGCTTTGTAAATTCCAACATCCATCTGAGTTTTAACCTTAAAGATGAGTATTCCTTCGGGGTTCCATCCAATATACCACTCCTGTAACGATGGCATAAACATGTTTTTCGATGTTACAGAGGGTGTATCTCGTTCTAGTCTTCTACAATCGACCGAACCGCTTGTAGACCCCCCATCTTATAATAACCTTCATGCCAAAAGTTCCAATTTCATCAACAACTGCATATTTGAAACCCCGGTCGACTATTAGGACCATTCAGATATTAATCCTTTCTCTAATGAGGGCATTCTGCAATTTCGATCTCGCAATTCATGGTCCTTCTCGGGATACATTATCACACACCGCTCAGATGGATAAAAGGTGGAACCACAGTTTGATTGAAAAACAGAGGCGGAAGGAGATGAAAGCGCTCTTTTCGAGGCTGAGAGCGTTACTTCCAAAAGAAAATCTTAGGGGAAAATGTGCAGAGTCAGATCAATTTTCAATGTCTCATTACCACAAAAGAATTTAGATAGCCACATAATACCTCGCCGCAGAGCTTATATTTTGCATCCAACAAGTGCTTCACTGCAAATTCCAGATGCCGAGTCCACTGATCAATGTACTCGTCCTTGCCCAGAACACTGATGAATTCTTCAGAAAGCTACAGCCATCCCACTTGCCACTGCTCCAGTAAGGCACGAAATTCCGCCAAACTAGCACAAACTCTTTGAATTTAGCAGTACCAGAATCTAGCCTTAGTTGCAGGATGAAATCTCCAGGTGCCGGATCCGTTGCGGTTTTCCACGATGTCAGGCTCTGTCCATAACGGATTTTCATAAGATAAAATTTACATTTTAACGACACTTGCAGCATGAGGCTGAGGGAGATGCCCCAATTCTTGATCGTGATCCTGCCCCTCCTTTTGGGACAACGGCGCCGCAGGCGCGCAACCATTCACACCATTCTTTTCCCCACTCTCGTAAGCGGCACTTGTCCTGCACATGGGACAAACGGAGCGCTTTGAGAGCCAAGCATCGGCACAATGCAGATGGAATCACGTGGTACCAGTCACCAATCTGGAGTGGCTCGAGGAATACCGCGCACTCGTTCTGCGGAGTCCGCTCTTCTTCTTTCAGGCATTCGAGTGTGGGCAAACGCTGGAGGTCAGCCTCCAAAAGGCCCTGTTGCTTGGGAACCTTACTGTTCTCCTCAAACTGTCGCTGTCCACGCCTCTGATGTAGAGACACATAGGAGACAAGACAGAGATAGAACGCCACGAGCATGGCCATACCAGCGCAGAACAGCAAAAGGGACACCACAATGGCTAAAATAATTCTCTCTCTAATCTAATTGCAGATTGATTATAAAAAACTAATCCACAAAACTAGATCACAGAGCAGCAAGATCTGACATGGGAGGGGAGGCAATTACAGCAGGTGGATATTTTGCTCCAAAGACGGAACTACCAACGACAATACAATTTTCACTAGTAGCAGACGCCTGGTCAATTGTAGATGGGCCTAAACCGCCATCAACCTCAATATCAAGAGTAGGATACTTCCGTCTTAGATCATGAACCTTATCCATCATATCTGGCATGAATTTCTGCCCTCCGATTTTTACACGGTTTCTATCGTTGTTGTTAAGTGAAGAAGAAGGAGCATAGCATAATTCTCCCACTGAAGCAGACCTTTAAAACAACAGTCTGGTATAAGGTATTATTCGTTGGCTCGAAAAATGAAACAAAAACCCACACGCAACCAAAGATCCAGAACGAAAGCGCAGGTTCCAAACTGGTGCCCACAGGCTAGCAATAGTCAACGCATTATGGTCCGGCCTCCTCCGTTCTGCAACCGATGCCACGATCTCTGAACAACTTCCTCACGCGGCTACTCCAGATAGGACAATTGCAAAAATTATGCAACAGTCTCTTCAATCCCTCGCCTACATGAGCCAAATATTGGCCTGAATTCATATCATAATTTAACAACTGATCAATCGAGATAAAGTTCGGCAGTATTACAGGTTTTATATTCCGGTCCATGACAACTAACATAGTAAAGAAATACAAGTCAGGGAAAAGATACTGTCTACATCGATTGTATTGTCTTCTACATTAAGTTTAACTCATCTGTCAATCTTATGACCCACGATACATCTCATCAGGTCTCTGCAATGCCAATTCTCCAGCCTGACAAAATAATGGACATCCACAGAATGAGGTAAAGCATCGTTGTATTTCTGCAACACGAGGGTACAACACTAATTCATCTCACTGCCTTTCATAACGCAGACTAACGCAGCCCCCAATGCTAGGAGCTGAATTCTTGCACCTCCTAACTGTGACCTCCTCCAGGCATACGAATCAAAATCAACACCTTTCTGGCAGATCGCTCATTACCCGGACAACTTTCGATGGACAAACAAGTAATGAAATTCTACACTCAATTATTTTTCCTTAGCCCAGGAGGGGCCAAGCCCAAGAGGGGCCAGGCCCTCCTGAGCTCTGATACCAAGATAAAATTGCACACACCAATATATTTTCTATTAATTAATGAATGAGGAAATTACAAGATATTTATACAATTAATAGTCTCAAGATAGGAATTCTATCTTGAATGTACACTAGTGTGGTTGAGAGATTCTCTCAACCACACACTAAACTAGAGAAAACTAAATCCCTATTATATATGAACAAACTCCTTAAATGGAGAATTATAACCATAGACATGTAGGAATTAATAAGTTCCAACTCAAAAAGCACAAGTCCGCAATAGCCGATCCCTCAAAGCCATCCGACCAGAGCTCGAAATTGTTCGGTACCCGTGTAAAGCCAGACAAAGCAAAACCCCAACACGAGAGCCATCGATCCCTCACATCAATCCCCCAAGAATGAAATTTCATTCTAAAAGCAAGTACAACAATTACTGTTGAGATTTGTTTCCATACTCTCAGAGTTTATCAAGGATGCTAGGTGAACACTCGTTGTGGATATATGTTGGTTCTATCACATATAACTGCCAGGTGAACACGGGTTCTTGTGGATATATTTGGGTTCTATCACATATATCTAATTCTAACTATCACTTAACTAATTATACTAGTTTTGAATTTAACGGTATAGTTTATTTTGATCATTTAACATTTAAATCAAAGATCTACAAAATTACAAGTGGCTTGGAAGGGGAGTTCATTTCAAAGGGAAACACCTTACGGCGTAATTATTTTTATTTTCATAATAAATATCCGAAGTATATCCTTTGAATTTTTTTCTTTTTTTTATCGTTAAGAGGGTCAATCTTTATTTTATAAATTGAAGAAAATTAATTTTTTCTTATGGTTGACACTATCAATATTTATTTTGTATAGATAAGAATAATAATTATTTTAATTTTAATTTAAAATAGACAAATTGTTTTTCCTGAAAGCCTACTTTTCTGTTGACTATTCGCAATAAGTAGTTGAATATTCTCAACCAAAAGTTTATTTTTATCGGAAAAAGAGATTAACTTTGTCCTCACAAACATTTTCCTTCACATGAAATTGAGGTTTTGTTAATGGTGACCAGGGAGTGCTATAAGAAGAAAACTGACTTGGGTAGCTGGTTTTTATCAGAAAAGAGATTAACTTTGTCTTCACAAACATTTTCCTTCATTTGAAATTTATGTTTTGTTAATGGTGACCAAGGAGTGCTATACAAAGAGAACTGTCTTGGGTAGCGTGTGAGGTTTCGTTAATGTTGATGAGTTAGTGCTATAAGAAGAGAATTGTCTTGGGTAGCTTGTGATACAAAAGCTTTGTAAGAAGATAATTGTCTTTGGTAGTTTGTGATATAGAAGCTCTGTAAGAAGATAATTGTCTTGAATAGCTTGTGATATAGAAGCTTTGTAAGTCTATCGTTGGAAACAGTATATTGAAATCATTTGCAAGACATGGGTGATGTTGGCAGGTCAACTGGTGGCGAAGCTTTTAATGGTGCTCCAAGGATTCGTGTAAGGGTCGGTAAAGGTCAAGCTATGGATCCTCATAGTGTATTTGAACGGATGAGAAAATATTCTATTTTTCATTGTGAAACTCCTTTTCTATTTCAAATCTTTTAGTACTCTCATGATGGTTTTGACCTTTTCTTTAATTATCAGGTAGGAACATAGAGAGAGAATTGGACTAAACTTGAAAGTGTTGTAGGAGCTTGTTCCAAATGCTAATAACGTAGAGTAAAAGAGGCACTACTAAGAGGTATAGCAAAAGAGGCATTCCTAAATGAGGCATTTATATAATTTTTGGCTAGGGTGGTTGGAGGGTCTAGCAGGGTCATGGCCGCTGACCCTAGTTTTTAAATAAAAAATTTGATATGAGGTTTCAGCTTCCGGTGGAGGTGGCGGAGGTCATGGCCTACCACCTGTGCAATATATATTTTTTCTTATTAAATAATAGAAAAATTTTGAATTTGTCTAATATAGGAGATATTAGATAAATTAACAATCTAAAAAATTCATCTACTTTCAGCAGCTAGGTTTCATGCCTCGGAGTCGGTCAAATTGTAGGACACTTAATCCTGGCCGACAACCCAACTTTGACCAAAACTTTGACTCACTTGTTCTACTTCATACAAGCTTGGATTGACGTACTGTTGACACCATTGCGATCAGGACGACATGATCTACACTTTTTTCTTTGTCTGAAAGAATTTTGATGATTTTGATTTTAGAGATCCCATAAGCCCTCTTTGTCTTGTGTGTGTCCCTAGAGCCACCTCGATCGCTTGTTGGCATGTAAGTCCAAAAAATGACTGAGTGTGCCTCCCCTTGTTCATTCAATTCGTGTACTACAAATGGGAACATGCCTGCTTGATAAAATAGAAACAAATACACAAGAATAGAGGCATATTTTAACATTCCTTTAGTTTGAATCTTAAGGAATTGTTCATGAATTCTGTCATGAAGGAACTAGCTACAATTGAAAAGTACAGAGGGATTTTCTTCATTAGAGAAAATGGATAGAAAACCTAAAATAGGTTCATCTACCCATTCATCCGAATAATACCCTAGTAAACATGAGAGTAAGGAAATGATTTGATTAGCTTTGTATGGAAAAGTGGAGGAGAGATATGGTGGATTATTTTTTGGGAGGTGGACATCTTCAGATAGGAGTATTTCGAAAATCTTGGATCTTTGGGAAAAGTTCTACTTCCAATATAACTCATTTAGGGATTCCATTGAGAAAGGAATAGTGGAATCAGTTTTAGGGATCTGCAGCATTTGGTTAATTCACTGATGGGTGATTTTCAATAGAATCTCACCATTGTGGGCCCCATTAGCTCTCTAGTTTAGCAAGTAACAAGCTTGGCATTTGAAGACAAATTCGAGGAAGTGATGGGTTTGGGGAAACATGTAGACATGTACATTGGATTCCCAAAGGATAATTTCATTGCTTTGGTTGAGGAAGAATTCTTTGAGCTAGTTGTGTAATTCCAATAAATCAAGTTCACATTTCGGCTCTTAGATTTTATAGTCTTTGTCAGCGAGAGGGAAGTTATCAAGTTCAACTGATGGGGAATCATAGGATTTTCATTATTAACATTGGTTTTGCTCTTGGGATCCATGTTGGGAATTTTGAAGCAATTTGGAAAAGGCTGAAGAGTTGTGCAATTTACCTGAGAAAATTTTTACCATGGAGGTTTGTGATGATGGTGAAGCTGCTACCACTACACCCTAGTTATTTGCTCAATGTTGAGACAATTTAACTCTATTAATTGAGATTGAGAAAATAGAACTGAACATCATAGGATCAGATTCAGCAAAGGGTGTGATAGCAATGGATA
>APFE031185095.1:68820-78944 GCA_000404065.3 Pinus taeda | reverse complement strand
AAACTTGGTTATGCATTCTCCCATAGCCACTTTGGGTGAGATTGCGATTTGCTTGCAGGTCGTTGCCGAAAGGGCCAGTTATTGCGGATTTTCTAATGCGCAATAAAAGAATCAAACCTAGGTCATCCCAACCCAAATCCAACAAATGGTTCCATTTTCGATACCAAGATCTATTTGAGGGATATGTCTATGTGGCATCCATCGAAGAAATAAATTCAAAATTGGGTAGAACAGAAGGAACAAGAATTTATAGGGTAAGAGAATAGAAGCCCTCGTCTGTCATCTGAAAGGTGATTACAAAAGTATATTTTCAAAGATCAGTAAGAAATTTTCTTCAGCTTGTTTAATGTTGAGTTATATGAGAGGATATCAAGGTTTAACGAGAGAAATAACTATTTTAAAGGAGACAAACCTAAGGAGTGGACTCCTGAATTAATACAGGGACTCAAGAACACCGACAACAGGATCTCAAGAGTTGTTGATTTCTGGATTGATATCATTTTGGGAGGATTCATAACTGAGTTCGCGGTAGACTCAATTGTGTCCTATAGTGAAGCAGAATGAAAATTATTCAAAGGATCATGAGGTAAGTACTTAAGATATCTAAAACTATGGATTAATATGCTTTTGTGCGAAAAGGGAATTTTACGAATGCATATAGACTTTTAGCTACTTATTTTTGGGAGAAGATCTGGAGAAGAGATAGGAACAATGAAAATTGGAAAGAGATATAGAATAGAAACTAGGAAGAGATCTTGTGGCCAAGGTTTGAAGACTTTTATAGAAACTAACTATAGCCCTCTTTTAAGTGAATCTGAAAGTGAAGAAAGCCTCCAAGAAAACCCCGAAGTAACTCCACAGTATTCACCCTTCCATCCTAAAAGTTTGTTGAAGCTAGAATCAAGTAATAATCAGGGTGATTTTGGTTTTCCTCATCCCCTAACCCCATACCCCACCCCTCCCTTACAAATCCCCCCCCCCCCCCTTGAAAATAAATATGGTTGATGATATTAAGCTACCTGTGTTTAAAGGAATTAGATCAGAGGATATTGAACAATTATGGTTTTTATGCGAAGCAGTATGGGTAGTGAAGCAAGTCCATGATGAAAATATAAAAAAATCACATATTATCATGACATTTCGAGATAGAGCATTGACGTGGTACACGAAGTATTCAAGAAATCAGATCAAAATTCGCAGACACTAAAACAAAACTAATAAAAGAATTTAAGAAGTTGAATTCTAAATCGCAGTGTCACACAATTAAAGGAGGTCAAACAAAGGCCTATTGGGTCTATATGGGAATTTGACTAGAGATTCAAAGTATTATTAGATCAAGTGAGCTTTGACATAGCTCCGCAACAACATAAGGAATGGTTCATAGTTGTGTTGCTTCCGCATATAAGATTTCCTCTGATGCAACGGAAGATAGAAACTCAAGCTGAAGCTTTAGAACTTGCGATGAAATTAGAAGCTTCACCTATAGGGGATACCAATGTAGGTATGCAGCAGATTCAGAGTCAACTGGAAAATTTGACTCTGTAGTTACAAGATATGAAGAGAATTAAGTTAGAGAAGAAGTGTGGTGTACAAAGTGTAAATCAAAAGGCTATTCTAAAGAACAATTCCCTCTCTTGAGAAACTACATGGCTAGTGGAGCACTGAATCCTTTGAATGTCAGATCTAACCTATGGTGCGATATATGTAAAACTAGAGGCAAACATTGATCAGAAGATTGTTATTTGTTGCAAAATTATGTGCAAACCCCCAACAACCTATGTTGCGAGTTCTGTAAACCAATAGGACATGATGAGAGCCATTGTAGAGCTTACGAACTAATGATGGAGCATGGTGTTGACACTTATAGGATGCAAATGGAAGAACATTGACATGAGGACAATGGAAATCGCAGTGGTCGAGGTGGTTATCAAGGAATAGGTTGAGGTGGTGGATCTGGTCAAGGACGAGGATAGATTATTTGCTACAACTGCGGCCAACCAGGACACTTTGTGAGAGACTGACAGAATCCCATTATGACATGTAAGTATTGTAAATCCTTTGATCATGTAATTGAAGAATGTCCAATACTTATGGGAAAAATGCAAGAAAAGAGAAACCAGAATCTGACACAAAACATCCAAATGATGAATATCGTAAGAAGAATCGATGATCCCTGGATCAATATTGTTACTATAAGTGGAGTTGTGACTGGTGCTGACAAAGTGAATGAAAAAGAAGGAATCTAAAATTGTATGGGTTAGAAAGATTGTTGAAAAATCTCTTGTATTTGATATTCAGAAGGAAAAAGAGGTATTTATAGAATCCAAGCAATTATTTATGGATGTTGGAGCTTCGACATCTAGTGCACATCCGAAACAAAAAGGTAACTGTGACATAGCATCAACTCCAACACAGGAACAAGCTTCAACACAAGATCAATATTTAGCATGTGACAAGCAGGTATTTTAAAGTATTTTCTGCAAACTTGTATGAAGTTATTAAGAGATCAAAAGGTTGTAGAAGGACTTCAAGAATTGATAGATTCATGTGCATTTAAAGAAATACCATGAAGTGAGTTGCACACAGTTAACAATTTGCATCAGCAAAAGAGAACAAGAAGAGAAATGAGGCTTAGTGCGCAGATAGGATACCATGAGATGGATCACGTTATTTTAAATCTGGGATCTGAGGCTAATGTTGTGACAAAGAAGACATGGGAATTAATGGGTAATCTGAAGTTACAGTGGTCACCTATTTAGCTAAGGATGGAAAATCAGCAGAAGATCTTCCCCTTAGGAAGATTATTAGGTGTGATAGTGGACATTAAAGGAATTCGCACTACTCCTGACTTTGAAGTAATAAAAATTGTGGATGACAGTAACCCATATCCTACATTTCTTGGACTTGATTGGGCATTTGATAACATGTCTATAATTAATCTTTAAGAAAATACAAATGATATTCGAAGGAAATAATATGAGGGTAATTATTCCCTTGGGTCCATCAGAAGGAGAAAGGTATACAGAGCTAGTAAGAGAAGAGTATTGCGTAGCGGATATAGATAATATCTATCAATTGACAACAAAGGAATAGGATTTTGTTAACCCTACTGTAGAGATAAAGTTAACTTGGTAGTATGATAGTTCTTGTGCATTAGAGTCAAAAGAAGAATTAGAAATTGGCAGAACAAATTACATGAAGTATCTACAACGCGTTGTGTAAGAATTTCCAAATCAGTCCACTGCATGACATCTAAGGTATGTAACTTGCCTTCTTATGATGGCTTAGGTGATGTGAATGTTTTTATTAATAATTATGAGGAACGAGTTCCAGAAAGTCAAATATTGTTAGGTTTAGACATAGCCCTAAAAGTTACTCCTGCTAGAAGGTAGGGTACCCATAAAAAGAATATACGAGGTTGGAAAGAATGTCGAAGGTTGATGTGGATAATATTTGGTAAGATAAACACAGAGATGGAGTTGAAATATGATTGTGAAACCAATCCCAGGGAGCATATCTGGTTATGTACTACAGCATGGAAGTAAATTCCACAACAAGTGTAGGTTTTAACCTCGTACAGAAATCACCTGCATACAAATTCTAAAAGGAAAAAATAAATAATGGCAAGAGCATAAAACATAAAACAAATATACACAAATATTTTGCCCTAGATCCCCAAACCATGACTACCAGCTTGATTTTTCATTATATTCCTTTCAATGTTACAATACATCTATATACATGTCGAAGCATCCTTAAACCCCAATCCATTAACCCTAGATTAGAACATAAATGTGGTTCCCTTGAACAGATCTACAAAATACCATGGGAAGAAAACCATCATGCCCAAAATCATGTGTGAAAACCACGCACAAAACCATAGGTAGGTATGCCCACCTAATATAGGGTCCAAAAAAAATTCCCCAGACACTGCCCCAGACCCCGTAGAGGGGGGCTGCCGCCCCCCATCTTCACTACTAGGGCAAGTCATGGAAATAATATAACACACACCCAACATCCTCCCACTTGTTTTCTTTCCAATTGAGAGCTTAGTCATTGGTCTAGCCATGTAATGCCCATTATTTCTCTACACCAAGAGAACTTCTTAGTGCTCATAGACTTTTTCAATGCATCTACAATATTCTTCAAGGTGTCCACCTTTACGAGTAGCACCTTTTTGTCCTCAACCATATCCCTTACAAAGTGATACTGAACATCAATGTGCTTTATCTTTGAATGATAAGCAGGGTTCTTTTCCAAGAAAATTGCACTTTGGTTGTCACATTCTATCCTTATAGCTTGTTGTACTAACCCCATTTTTTAACACAATCTCTATAGCCAAACTTCTTCCTTGCTTACATGAGTGGTTGCCATGTATTCTACCTCTGTAGTTGAAAGTGCCACTTCAAAATGTCTCTTACTCATCCAACTAACTGCACCTCCAAATAGGTTAAACACATACCCACTTGTAGATCTTTTCTGATCTATATCTCCAGCCCAGTATGCATCAACAAATCCACAGATGTCCAAAACTCTGTCCAATTTTGGTCTTCCTTGGTAGCACAGACCATAATCATTGGTGCCATGCAATTACTTGAAAATACTCTTCACTGCTTTCCAATGCTCCTTCCCTAATTTTGACATAAACCTGCTCAATGCTCCCATTGCATGTGCAATTTCTGGTCTAGTACAAACCATTACATACATTAGGTTATTGACTACACTTGCATATGGAACATAGGATATGTCCTCTTCCTCTTCGTGTCTTGGGACATTGTTCAGCAGATAACTTTACACCTACAAGAATAGGAACCTTCACTTGGTTTACTATCATGCATATTAAATCTCTGCAATATTGTCTCAACATTCCTTTGGTTTAACCAAAGCTTCCTTTTTGCTTGATCTCGTTTAATTTACATGCCCAAAATATAGTTTGCAACACTAGGATATTTCATGTCGAATTTGGAGGGAAATCGTGTCTTCATTTCCTGGATAATTTCTTTGTTCTTTCCAATCAACAACATATCATCCACATACAAGAACAAATAAATAACACGGTCACCAATTAATTCAAAATACGCAAAGTGATCTTCTTTGCTTCTAGTGGAGTCAAGTCCCCATATATATGTATCAAATTTCTAATACTACATCCTTGGTGACTGTTTTAACTCACACAGATACATTTTTAACCTACATAGGAATTCTTTCTTACCCTTCACCACAAAGCCTTTAGGTTTCTTCATGTAGATCTCTTCTTCCAAATCCTTGTTAAGAGATGTTGTCTTCACATCCATCTGTTCTACCTCAAAATCAATAATAGCAGTAACAGATAAAAGTAATCTAATAGAAGCTACCTTGGCAATAGGAGAAAAAATATCACCAAAATCAATTCCCAGCACCTAGGAATAACCTTTTCCTACCAACTGAGCTTTGTATTTCTCCACCTTGCCTTTTGCATTCATCTTCTTCTTAAACACCTATTTGATTCCAATGGGTTTCCTTCCATCCCGAAACTCCACCAGATCCCAAGCCTCATTTTTGTGCAAAGATGCCATTTCATCAACCATGACCTCTTTCAAGAGTTTGAAATCCTCTGAATCTACTTCGTCCCTGGCAGTTCTAAGATCATCACCAATAATAGATAAAGAAAAATTTGAACATAAAGAAGTTGGACTATACTTTTTTGATTGCCTTCTTTCTTGAACTGATATTCTCATAGCTAGAGTTTGTGGCTCTTCATCTTCTAATTCCTCTTCTGTTGTAAAGTCTAATTCCTCCTCATTTAGCTCAAACTCTATCTTCTCAGATTCCTTTGGTAGGACTTCATGTTTAATAACATATTTCACCTCTCTACACCACATCATGGTTGTACACAACCTTCCTTTTTTTTTGGTTCCAAATCTTATAACCTTTTAAACCATCCCTATAACCAATAAAGATGCACCTTTCATATTTACTATCCAGCTTGGTTCTTTTCTCCTTTGGAACATGTACATATGCATCACATCCAAATACCCTCAAATGTGAAGGAGAGGGTTTATTACCAGTCCATACCTCATGTGGATTCTTATCCTTCAACGTTGATGAAGGTGATCTGTTGACCAAGTAACATGCAGTCTCCACCGCCTCTACCCAGAATTCTTGTCCTAACCCGACACCATTGATCATGCTTCTTGCCTTTTCCATCAACGTCCTGTTCATTATTTTTACAACTCCATTTTGTCAAGGTATGTATGGAGTAGTCTTCTTCCATGATATACCACACTTATTAAATAACTCTTCAAATTCCTTCTTGCAAAAATCTCCACCATTATTTGTCCTCAACACCTTTATCTTCTTCTCTGTCTGCTTTTCCACTAGAGCCTTAAATTCTTTAAACATGTCAAAGACTTTAGATTTCTTCCTGGGAAAATGTATCCATGTATTCCTTGAGAAGTCATCTATAAATGATATGGAGTAGACAGACTTACCAAGGGTAAGCACCAACACAAGTCCAAACACATCATTGTGCACAAGCTCTAATATATGTTTCACCCTCTTAGCACGAAAGGGGAAAATCACCTGGTTCTGCTTCCCATATACACAATTTTCATAGAAATAAAAATCTAGAGATCAATTAGATGTACCTTCTACCATACCATTACCAAGAAGTATTCGAAGGTCCTTCTCTCCAATATGTCCAAGCCTTTGATGCCATAGCATGGTCTTTTCTCTAGAAACCACTAGATTTTCTACTCCACTTTCAGGAACCACAGAACTGTTGCACCCATCAATAATAGTTTTACCCTGAAGTTTGTACAAAGTTCTAATCCAAACTTCCTTCATCAATACCAGTTCTCACCAAACCATTTTGTGGGTATCTTTCTTGAACACTTTTTTTACACCTGCATCATCTAGCTTGCTTATAGAAATCACATTTCTGGCCAATGCAGGAATATGAAGAACACCCGAAAGTGTTCTAATCCTTCCACCTTGCAACTTCAGCTTCACTTTTCCATGACCGATGATTCTAGCCTTCTTGTCATTCCCTAAGAAGACATCACCACCATCATATTTATCATACTCATAGAACTACTCCCTATGGGGAGTGAAGTGAAAGGATGCACCTGACTTAATCAACCATTCCTCGTGATCTACATGTGTACTTGAAGAAGAAGCCAAGTACACATCCCCACCTTCATCTGAGGTGGTTTTCGCCTCTATAGAAGGAGCATCATTAGATCCCTTCCCTTTCTCAAGATATTTAGATCTACAGTCCTTTTTGAAGTTCCCTTCCTTTCCACATTTCCAGCACACCTTTACAGGTTTTCCTGGAGATTTAGATCTCCCTCTAGATTTAAATCTCCCACTCAAGGATTTATTTTTGTTTTTGTTCTGAGACTATCCTTGTATAGACAAGGCATCACCATTCTGGCCCTCCATATTTTTTTGTCTCATCTTCGTCGAAAACAACGATGAGACATTTCATCAAATTGAAAGGAATTTGCATTGCTACCTGTCTAGTCAATTTAACGTCTTAAATTGCTCTACATAAATTATCAATCCGGGTATCGTAAATTGATGAAGTGTGGTGCACCATATGTGCTTAGTTAACCTTTTCTTCCTTCGTTTTTTTATAGATTTTATTTTGTTTTGGGGTTTTGTTCTTGTTGATCTCCTAAAGTGTCTAATGCAAATGGAAATCCTATTCTAAGGTCTTAAGAATACTTTTAAAGGTCAAGTATGGATGTAGATTTCAAGGCAAGGTTTGTCCCTAATGATAACTTCCAAAACTTAGCACTTCAAAAAATCTCAAAACATGTTATTGCTGGAATTCGTACTTAAACAAAAGTGTAAATATGCAGCTACTTTAAATCAAACAAAAGATGAAATATTTATCATGAAATCACTGTCTCTGTTGTTTGTCTAAATACGGAAATAAAAGTTAAGCTATTGCACTCAAATAAATCCAAAAATTGCAAGTAAAGTAAAGCTAAAATCAAATTACATCAACTCATATTCTGACCCCTCACCATTCAACTCGCTCTGGCTTTCAGAGATAATTATAAACAACTTGAGCAATCTGATATCTAATTTGCAGAAAATAAAACTAATATTAAATTACACATTCATACTTCAATCCCTCACCATTTGTCTCGCTCTAGCTTTCGGAGGTAACTGAAAATGACATGAGCAATTCAATAACTAACTTGCAAAAAAATAAACTAATATCAAACTACGCATTCATACTTCAATCCCTCACCATTCGACTCGCTTTGGCTTTCGGAGGTAACTGAAAATGACATGAGTAATTTAATATCTAACTTGCAGAAAAATAAACTAATATCAAACTACGAATTCATACTTCAATCCCTCACCATCGACTTGCGCTGACTTTTAGAGGTAACTAAAAATGACATGAGTAATTTAATATCTAATTTGCAGAAAGGTAATCTAATATCAAATTACACACTCATACTTCAATCCCTTGCCATTAGTCTCGCTATGGCTTTCGGAAGTAACTGAAAATGACATGAGCAATTTAATATCTAAATTAACTAACAAAGCAAATGAATAAGATTGAAATCAAACAATATCTAAAATTGAAAAGCTAAAAAAATCAAAGTCAGCAAAGAGGCAAATCTCATGTCACTATTTGATGAAAAAAACGTATAAAGAAAAACTAATCTACAATCAACCGGTTGAACACACTTGCATGAATTAAAATTGCATCATTGGAAACTCTAATCTATCAAACTTGAAAGCAATCAAATGACATAATGAAATCAAAGCAAAATTACAAAATGAAATCTACTCTACCTTATATTTTAATGTGCTCCATGGCATCTACTTCACATCTCCTTCCATGTTGAGAACATCAAAGCTTTATTCAAATTTTTCAAAATTACAAAGTACCACAAAGCTCTCTAAAGCTTTCAAAAACCATCAAGGAAGAACAACAAACTCCAAGCTAAAGAACTACGACTAATAAACTAACAAATGAAGGAGAGAGATCTCCTATTTATACAAAAAGATGAGAAGCCATTTCATTAATGAGAGTCCATAAATCTCTCCCTCTACCTCTAGAGTCCTAATCAAAATAGGAACTGATAAGACACATGTCTTCTTAGAGTTACAATACAATTAGGAGATGTGACACATATCTTTATGATCCCATGATTCTTTCCACTCAAATTCGAATTTGGCTTTAGAGTGCCACATAAGGGTCTTCTAAAAGCCTCATTTCAACCTACACATGTTAACAATCTCAACCCATTTGTTAGGTATAAGCTTATGCACATTATTTTCTAGTTTTTAACCACAAATTCACTTAAAAGGCTTAGAATTAATAAAGATTGGAAAAACATAAATGTGGCCTAATGATAATGAAAGTGCGATGAATGTGTTGACATAGTAGTGAAATGGAGGTGATATAATGGACATGATAGTGAAAGTGTAATGGAAATAAATGACATTTTTAAGACTCAACATACCCCCCAACTGAAGTTATTGCATGTCCTCATGCAATATATATTACATTAACTCTTTTGATCCTTGAGCTTTGGCTTAACTTTGCATGATATCATTTGATAATTTCATATTTTTGCAAAGTGATTTACTTGAATTGCAACATGGTTGGTTCTTGTGTTACAACCATTTTTTGTTGTTGTCTTCTATTTTGATCTTTGAACTTTGCATAATGATATTTTGATTATTGTTGCAAAGTATATTTTTATTGGATTGCATGATGGTTGGTTTTTGTGTGACAACCATGATTTTGTTTGTATCCAATTTATCCTTTAAGCACTTTTTCAAAAGCCATTGTATGCGCATAATAGCAATGTAATAATTAATATATGTTGGAAGTATGTGGGCTTCTGAGTATGATATGGACATGGCAAATATGAAGATGAATGTATTCCCCCCCCCCCCAAATGATGGTATTGACAATTTTATGAAATGAGGAAGAGAAATGTTTTTCCAACAATTATCATTCTAGCTTTTTATGGAATTCTATGGTCAAAAGTTAGAAAATGACGTACCTTCACTTACCCTTGGAATGGATGAGTTGTATGTGTGGTGGCTGAAAAATTTCTGATCATATTCTTCTTCAAGTGCCTGAACAAGAGGAGTCATGGATAGAG
>APFE031185095.1:2419-61947 GCA_000404065.3 Pinus taeda | reverse complement strand
GAAATCCTATTCTAAGGTCTTAAGAATACTTTTAAAGGTCAAGTATGGAAGTATATTTCAAGACAAGGTTTATGTCCCTAATGGTAACTTCCGAAACTTAGCACTTCGAAAGATCTTAAAACATGTTATTGATGGAATTAATACTTAAACAAAAGTGTAAGTATGAAGCTTCTTTAATCAATCAAAAGATGAAATATTGATCACGAAATAACTATCCCTACTGCTATCTAAATACTAGATAAATGAATTAAGCTACTGAACTCAAAGAAATCCAAAAATTTCAAGCAAATTAAACTAAAATCACATTACATCAACTCATATTCTGACCCCTCACCATTCCACTCGCTCTGGCTTTCAGAGGTAATCATAAACAACTTGAGCAATTTGATATTTAATTTGCAGAAAATAAAACTAATATTAAACTACACATTCATACTTCAATCCCTCACCATTTGTCTCGCTCTGGCTTTTGGAGGTAACTGAAAATGACATGAGCAATTCAATAACTAACTTGCAGAAAAATAAACTAATATCAAACTACGCATTCATACTTCAATCCCTCACCATTCGACTCGCTCTGGCTTTCAGAGGTAATCATAAACAACTTGAGCAATCTGATATCTAATTTGCAGAAAATAAAACTAATATTAAACTACACATTCATACTTCAATCCCTCACCATTTGTCTCGCTCTGGCTTTTGGAGGTAACTGAAAATGACATGAGCAATTCAATAACTAACTTGCAGAAAAATAAACTAATATCAAACTACGCATTCATACTTCAATCCCTCGCCATTCGACTCGCTCTGGCTTTCGGAGGTAACTAAAAATGACATGAGTAATTTAATATCTATTTGCAGGAAGGTAAACTAATATCAAATTACACACTCATACTTCAATCCCTCACCATTCGTCTCGCTCTGGATTTCGGAGGTAACTGAAAATGACATGAGAAATTTAACATCTAAACTAACTAACAAAGCAAATGAATAAGACTGGAATCAAAGCATAACTGAAATTGAAAAGCAAAAAAACAAAGTCAGCGGAGAGGAAAATCTCATGTCAATATTTGATGCAAAAACATGTAAAGAAAAACTAATCTACAATCAATCAGTTGAACACACTTACATGAATTAAAATTGCATGAATGAAAAATCTAATCTATCAAACTTGAAAGCAATCAAATGACATAATGAAATCAAAGCAATATTTACAAAATGAAATCTACTCTACCTTACATTCTAATGTGCCCCATGACATCTACTTCACATCTCCTTCCATGTTGAGAACATCAAAGCTTTATTCAAATTCTTTAAAATTACAAAGTACAACAAAGCTCTCCAAAGCTTTCAAAATCCATCAAGGAAGAACAACAAACTCCAAGCTAAAGAACTAAAAACTAACAAGCTAGATGATACTAATAAGCTAAGCTAACAAATGAAGGAGAGAGATCTCCTACTTATACAAAAAAATGAGAAGCCATCTCATTAATGAGAGTCCATGAATCTCTCCTTCTACCTCTAGAGTCCTAATCAAAATAGGAACTGATAAGACACATGTCTTTTTAGAGTTACAATACAATTAGGAGATGTGACACATATCCTCATGATCCCATGATTCTTTCCACTCAAATTCGAATTTGGCCTTAGAGTGCCACATAAGGGTCTTCTAGAAGCCTTCTTTCAACCTACACATGTCAACAATCTCAACCCATTTGTTAAGTATAAGCTTATGCACATTATTTCCTAATTTTTAACCATAAATTCACTTAAAAGGCTTAGAATTAATAAAGTTTGCAAAAACATAAATTTGGCTCAATGATAATGAAAGTGGGATGAATGTGGTGACATAGTAGTGAAATGGACGTAATATAATGGACATAATAGTGAAAGTGTAATGGAAATGAATGACATTTTCAAGACTCAACAACATATTATGACGTGGATTAAATAGAGTTGAAAATGTCACCTTACTGATGAGCTACGAATGAGGTATGATATTGAATTTATTACAATTCCTTTTCAGTATAATGGAAAATTATGTGCTTGGTATAAGAAAGCATGGAAATTCCCGATTGGGTGGTTGGATTTGGCTGCAAGGGTGTTAACAACAACAATAAAACAAATTTGAGCATGCAACAGTGTGTCGGCAAATCATTCAAGAGAAGGGTCATTGTGGGACACTAATACTTAATAGTATCCATTGGTTGCCATGATCATGCTATAAATGGTATGATGCTTTTGAGGCAGGGATGTGCCTTGGTTTTTGGACCTTCCGATGTGAGGAAACCTTGCCGATGGATCACGGGAGGGACTGTGAGGCAGAGAAGGAGATACCAAGGAACTTGGAAGGTGAGTGCCTGCGTAGAAGGGGAATTGCCAAAGGGACTAGGAAACAGAGAAGGGAGGTTGGGGAATATTTTTTTTTGGTCATTAGCATTTATGATTGGAATCTGAAGCATAATGGGTGAGTTCTTGAAAATAATGAGTTGGTAATTTTTCACTAAGAGAACAATTAGCATATGGATTGTAGCATTGGATATTAGAGGCAGAATTGGATCTTAGTAGTGGATTCTAGACTTCATGGGAAGGAAGTGAATCTCTTGTACTACTTTGAGGGTGGAGGTGCATGCCTAAGTATACCCTTGTCACTAATGTGGGAATCACATCCTTTTATTTTTTGGTTAGAGAAAATGTGCAAAAGTATATATGTGTGTCTTTGTAAATACCACATTGAGCTATGTTATAAAGCTCTAATAAGTGGTATGTTTGTCATGTTTTCAACAAATGTCATTGTAAATACTACATCAAATTGTGTTTATAAAGCTCCATAAGCAGTATGTTTTTCTAGTGATAAGAATCATAAAATGCCAAGGAAAGTGTCACCCTTAGGGTAAGGGGTTTGTAATAGCCCCATGTTAAGTTTCTATGTAAATAAAATCAACCAAGGTCACAAGACACATATTGCAATCTGAATGGGGAGGGGGGCATCACATTGGGGGTCACTAGTGGTTAATTAATGGCTATGGAAATCAACATTGGAACTGAAAATGAAAAAGGAAATAAATGATAATTAGTTAATGGAATAAAAGAAAATAGGAGAGAAGGAAGATGAAGAGACACAATTATTCGTGCAAGGGAAATTAGACGAAAAATGAAAGAAAAAAAGGAAAAAGGAAAGGAATAGACTAGACATAAATGATAAAAAGGCATCCGAGAAAAAATTGACAACTTTTGTCAATTTTAGCTTTGATCACTTTCAGAAATCGAGTTCTAAGGGAAGAGAGAACAAGCACTTGGACACAAGAAAGCAAAGGACAAGAAAAGGAAAGTAAGGAAGCATAAGGAAAAGGTTAGAAAAACAACTACATTAGGAGGACATTGTAGGTAATAGGTTTCAAGTGTGATTTCATTAGTGAGATTGGATGCATGTTACATGAATTTGGTTATTTGATTATTTGATTTCTTCTCTATCATTTGCAAGGGATTTTCTTGGATTGATAGTGGTTTGAGCCTTGCCTTTTCATTTCTTGTATAGCCGTGGTGTAGTGGGTTCCTTATTTTTGGTTTAAGCTTTGGATGGACGGTAGACTTTTGATCCTAGTGTTGTGGTCTTAGGAAAATTCCCAAGGGTTGAGGGTGGAGATGTGATTTCTCTTAGAACTATTGATGAATAGGTGGACACTGGAAAATTCTTCTCGATATGGTGAAGAAAGTTATAGGAATCCAAACTTGCTTTTGTGTTAGTGATTTCTGGATCAGTTAGGTGAAGTCACTGTGGTTGAGAATTGAGGTGGTTTAACCTCTGGAATCCATGGTTGGTTTGTTTAGTCTTTTTTCCATGCGATCCGACATTCATGCTTAGAATATGGCACAAGGGTGATTGGAAGAAAGAGAGATTTGTTTCAGCCCAATCTATGGTTGGGTGGTACATGGAAGTCCTTGACTTTATTAGCATTTTCATATGTTAATATGAGCTATTTTCTTATTGTGACCAGTGAGAACATGTATGGGTTATTTGTTGACTTTATGACTTGTTTTTCATAGATTAATTCTGGTTATATGTTTCTGATAGGTATGGTTAAATGATGTGCTCTTTCCATGGATCTTGTTTATGATTTGTTAAGTTAATGAATGGTTATATGAATGCATGGGCTAGCAAGTGTTGTTTTTGCTAGATTGATGGGTATAGAGTGGTCGTTAGGTATCCCTAATCATGTATTTATATCCTAGTTTTAATTATTCATCTAGACTAAGTCAAAGTTGTAGTGGGAATCAAAACTAGTGAAAGAAAGTGATGCTACAAGTTTGCTATAGGCGATTGCTACAGAAAATTGCTACAGGAGACCTATAATGCTACACGAGCGAGAATGTTTCTAAATTCCTAAATAAACAAAAATAAAAATGGATGAATTTTATTTATTTATTAAGTAGGATGTATCAGGTCTCCATTCCAAGTGAAATCACTCCAAGATACCCTGTTAACACGTCCTAAAACATAACAAAAATTTACTACTCGAAAAAGTGGAAATTCAAGAACTAGTGAGCTAGTTAACCTATCAAATGCGTAACCTAATCAAACAAAAATGCATTGGAGTAATTTTTTTATTATCTTGAATTTTTATGACCTAATACAAGTGGAGTCAAGTCAAATGAGGCTCATTAATACATTCCAAATATTATAAAAAATTACAAATATTTTTCTACAAGGGACTTGCATAAATTCTAGATTTGTGAATTAGTAAACCAATCCAAGTAGCTAAATGATGAAGATGAATTTTCAAAGATTTTATAAGGCTGAAACTTTCTTGTGACTCTATAAATAACCAAAAAAATAACTTAATCCAATATTTTAACCCAATCCTACCACAAAAGAAGCATCAATCCTAAATGCAGAAATAGGAAATACAAGAATAAGATATGCATGTGAATAAGAAGTGAAAAGAATTAAACACAATTATAAAAAAGGGCTATTTAGCTCTTCGGATGGCCATGCCCAAGTATACTTAGAGTCCTATGAAGGAGACCAACCATTAGAAGATGAAAATGTCACCAAACTTCATTATTTGAATCAATCCAAGTACATCCCTGCTAGAAATGAAAGTGGAGCAGCAAAAATACAAGTTTTCTCTGCAAAAGTATAAGAAATACATGCCTCTAGAGGAATATTAGAATTGGTACGTATAAAAAATGATGAGGAAGAATTATCCTTGAAAGGAGGAAGCTTTCCCCTCCAAAATCTCTCAAATAGTGGGTATGGTTCCTAACACTAGAAATCTGCATTAAATGAGAGGGAACACATTCTCATATTTTCTCAATCACTGGAGCTCTAGAATTTGTCAATAATTTCATGATAGTTTGTTCATTTATTATCCAACTTTGATCCTCTTGTAGTAGGGAGCAAGTCCCTAGATTATCTCCTCCTCCAAATTTTCATAATATTCTACAAAAATAAATAATATTAGGCACAAATATGCAATTATCTCTAAACCTTCCCAATGAACATATTAAATTTAAAAATATGTCATCTAATGCAAAAAGAGAGGTTTAATGTACTGAAGGATAGTTAGATGGGCCTAAATTTATGTTTAATTTGGAATCCCAATTATATGGGCCTAAATTTATGTTTAATTTGAAATCCCATCATATTGCCCTAATGAAAGTGTTACTCATCCTCTGATCAAGTTAGTGACCTAATTGTGCCTCATTTATGGCCCTGATAGCCTCTCTCTTGTACATTCCTCAATACTTTCTTTTAAGAAGCTTGGTTGTAGGTTTTCCAAGGACAAGGACAAAAATCTAGATTTTAATGATTCTTTAACATCCATTCAACCAAATGAACTCTATTGGCTTGTAGAGCCATTGCACTCACATCCTATCCCTTGACACCTTCATTCCATTTTCACTCATTTTTCTAAAAGTATTTGTGCATAGAAAAATAACAGTGTTTCTATTTTGATGGTGGATTCCTTATTGAATTTTGTTGCCTTCTTCTTCTCTTTTGTGCCCTAGATGATTCCCTAATGGGATCTGGAATTGTCTGTTTTGATTAGGTTTTCTTAGGCACTAATTTTTTTTTTTTTTAGCACAGTTTGTTCCTCTCCTCCTTCCTCTTTGAGTTTTTATTTTGGCTAATCTCCTTATTATTAAGGTTGTTCATTAGCTTATTCTTCTCCTTCTTATTGGATGTGGTATTTCTATGGATAGATCCACCCCTCATAGCCTTCAATACGACTTTCCAATGTTGGCAAGGAAATTCCCTATTTCTGCTACAAGTTTTAGATATTTTTGTGTAATAAGGGTTTTCAAGATAGAGGAAAAAAGAACAATTTTCTTATATTTCCTAGGGGAAGGTTGATTTCATGCTCACCTAAAAATAATTTCAATTCCCTTTCTTATCAAGCTCAATTCAAAGGAAACATCCACATTTCATTTTTTATTTGTAAACTTTTACCAAATGTTTCCCATAAGCTATACTACTAGAAAAAAACAAAATTTACAGGCTTCTTGTTCACATATGGCAAGGATAAATATGTATTTACCTTTACTTTGGATGTTGTCCTTTGAATCCTAGGGTTTGGGGGTGAAATTCCTCAAAATCAGGGTCTGTTGCAACAACTTATGCCTTCCTGTAACATCTTTGTCTTCTCCTATAGTAACTTTGTTTCTTCTGTAGCACACAATTTGTCTCTCCTTTAGCAAGCTTGCTTCTCCTATTGCATGCTTGTTTCTCCTATAGTAGATATGCCCAATCCTATAGCACCTGCAAGTCAACTTTGTATCTCTTTTGTAGCACCCTAGGCAGACCTTGTTATCATCTAGCTCAACCCTTGATGCATTAACGAGGCTCTCTAACTATTTTGGGAATGAGCATTGATATAATTGAAGTTGAGCCTTGTTATTTTATTTCTTTTCATGATAGTGGGTTTGGTGCACTTGGGTGACTTGGCCTTTGCACAAATTCCTCTTTTAACTATCGTCCTGACTTCTCGTAATCATCACCCTTCTTAATTTGGATTTTCCACGTTGCATGAGTGTGGGAGTTAGTTGCACTTAACTGGTTGAGGGTGGTCGAGACTGTTGACCCATCCTTAGCTTATAAAACCTCATCTCTCATTCATTGATAACAAATTTCTAACCATAACATCTTCAAGAGAAGAGGTGAAGAATATTTCATACTTGCACGTACCTGATGATTGCTGGAAAGGAATGCATGATATTGCTGAGTTGATGGTTGATCCACGATTTTATGGAGGTATTAATTTCCTTGTTTTTCTTATGCACAGGTCTTCACATGATGTAGTTAATTTATGGAACCTTTCTTCCTTGCAGGTATCTCCCTAGTTTTCAATTTTATGTTGTTTGAGTGGATGGATTATCTACTGGTGTTCCCATTCTCACTTTAGAAATGGCTTCATGATGCTCAAGGTGGATGGATCTTTTACTCTATGGGTAGAAAATAATGATTCTAGGATTTTGATGTGACTATATAGGCTGCTATAAGAGGAATTTCCCTCCTGTAGCAGTTACTTAATTCTTCTTTGAGACCTTATATTGCATGTGGAGTTGAGGGAAAGTCAAAAAAGGTAAAAGGACAAAATTAAAATCATTAGGAGGTGGTGGAAAAATTAAAAGATTATTTTATTTATTTATTTACTTATTTTTATGGAAAAGTGGAATTTGAAGATGAATTTTGGCTAGATGGAGTGTATGGATGATAAAAGTGGTGTTAAGGAACCTATCTCAACCTTTCCTAAAGAAGACATGACCTTTTAACCCGTTCATCCAATCAGATCTATCTCCTGTAGCATTTTGGGCTCTCTCGTAGCATTTCAGGACAATCTCTTGTAGCAAAATTATTTTATCCATGTCTCCCAAACGGTAGACTATATTGACCTGAAAATTTTTGATCATGTTGACATCAGCCTTATGCACATTTCCATAAAACATCATGGCCGATGGATGGACAAATCTTGAGAAAAACGAAAACTGGATGTAGGTGATGGAGGCTAATTTCTCGAAAGGTGTGTACTGCAATTTACTCAATTTTCTTTATCATTTTACCATCATCCATGTGAATCTCCACATGAAAACACTCGGCTAATGGATGCACAGTTCTTGAGATATGGTAAAAACAATTTCTACCCTCTGTATTTTGGCCTCCTGTAGCAAAACAAAACTGTCATGTGGCATTTTAGGACAATGACGAAAATGAATGGGAAAGGCTTGGAAATGATGGGTGGATGTTGGAAATGGATGATGGTAATGAATTGACATGGCCTTGGTCCTGTTGGAGCATCTGAGCAAAGGAGGAGAAAGCCCAAGTTTGACTTACTTTTACTAGATTTTTGACCAACTTTTCCTTTGGTGCTAACTTCGTTTTGTCACTTGCAAAAGTTGGAGCACCTAATTAATTAGAGAGAGATACAAGGGAGTATTCTTTTCTTTTTTATTTTATTTTATTTATTTTTCTTTTCTAGGCCACTAGCTGCTTTAATGAGTTTTTCAACTAGTAGTCTACTAGGTGCCTCAAAGGAGTTTTTCACCTAGGATCTTTTCCTTCTTCTCTTTTTTTTTTCCAACCCATTGACCGCCTCATGGAGGTTTTCAATCAGTGATCCAATCTCAGGTGCCTCAAAAGAGGTTTTCACCTGAGATTTTATTATTTTCCTTTTTTTTTTCTCTTTTTCCATTTTGTTATTTATTTTTCCTATCCTACTCTACTTGAAATAATAAAACATCTTTCAAGTATAGTGATACTTCCAATGGAGCCATGTGCACATCAAGATGACAAAAAAATTGCATGCAGGATCAAAAGATATGCTTTGAAATGTACCTGAATATGAGAGGCCAACTACTTTGACTGAGATGAGATAAGGAATTTTTGAACAAGAGTGTGTTGTTTCAAATTAAATATTGGATGTAACAGTATTTCAATATAGTTGTGATGCCCATGGTCCACATGCACATTTCGATCTCTTTCTGTGTCCTCTCTACCATGATAATAAAATCTTACTTTTTTTGCTAGTTTCCCTTTTGAAAACATGGATGATCTAATGGTAAACATGAGGGAACTTTCTCAATCTTTGATTCTGATGTCTTCTCTTCATGAAGTGCAACCCATGATTCTTTGGTATTCTCATTTGAATCTTCTTTTTTTGAATGTTTTCCTTTAATGAGATCAAAAGAATATCCTTTTTGAAATACTCTTCCTGAGCTAAGATGAATACCATTTGGATCAAGAGGAGATGCTTGGAAGTGTTGTACCTGAACATTGTAAGTGGGTTGACCTACTTCCTTATGTGGGTTTGGAAATGGTGGTACAAGTAGTTGAGTGAGAGTAGATCTTTGAGATGGATGTGGTTGGGGTTGTGGTTGTGGTGAAGGTGGATGCTAGGGATAACATGGAGTTAGGTATAGAGGATATTGTAGTAAATATTGAGGATAATGTGGATTTCTCCCATAAGTTCCTTCCAACATTGTTGCCAAGATTAGTTTTGGGGTTGAGATAGCCAAGGTTGCCAAGGAAATGGTGTGTCCCAATTACTTTGAGATGGATGTGCATAACCTTGAAATTATGAATTAGGTTCTTGCATAATACTAGGTTGACTAGGCTCACATGGTCCTCTTAGAGCTACATAACATAGCTACTTTGGTGATTGAATTGCTCCATTGTCCTCTTGGTAAACTTCCTTCAACCTTGGTAATGATGGGAAATATTTAATAACATGTGATTCTACATGGAAAACAAAAATATCAAAATATTATTTTTCCTCATATTGCATTATTAAAATTTCTACTTGTTCACTTAGATTGCTAAGAATTTTTAATTTAAAGTGGTCAAACAAATTTCCAAGTTTAGCTTGACTTATTGATCTTGATGCTAATTTACTTACTCTTTCCCTTCCTCTTGATATGTGTTTGCATGTTTCAAAAAATTCTTCAAATGATAATTGCTATACGTCACCTCTACTCATGAGATGAAGGAAATCAATCCACTCATCCCTAATTGTTCTAAGTAAGAGGGTTTTTAGTGTGTCAAATCCTAAATGATATAATTTTTCCCTCTTCACATTATACATGAACCTCTCTATTATATCCTCAAGTCTATCATATTAGTTTTGTTTCATTCTAAAAATTTCTTCTTTAATATCGTGATCTCTATATTTTTCTAGAAATATTTTTTGCATATCATTCCATGATCTTATTGAATTATTCCCTAAAGTCATGAACCATTTAAGATCTCTATCCTTTAGTGTTTCTAGAAACAATATCAACTTTCAAATGTTTAGTAAGTAACCATAAGATCTACAAAAGATTTCAAATTCAATGAGGAAGGTTTCAAATTCTCTCAACTCATACCATGGAAGTTGGGAAGGAAATATGGAGGAATTTTATTCATATGAACATTGATATCAGTATCTTGAATGGGAAATCCAAGAGGGGCTTCTTCATTTTCATCATCTACATCCATTTCTTCTACCTTCTCTACCACCTCTTCTTCTTATACCTCCAAAAGTGGATGGTGATGTGGTTCTTACTACACCATGTGATCAAATGGGGGGCAGTGGGGTTCGTGTTGGAGAAGTTTTTTTTTTTTTTTTTTTTTTTTTTGTGAATAAGAATGATAATGAAATGCAATTTTTGGTTTTTGAAACGAAATGTGACTAATGATTATTTTTCTTGCAGAAAGTAAAAGAAATGAATCAACTATTGTAGAAAACAATGCATGCTTTGACACATCCCTGACAATGACGCCAAAAAGTGACGAGACCTAGTATTTCCACAAGAATGTTGCAACTCATAAGGCTACCAACTTAAATTATCAATCCGGGGTTCAACACACAATGTGTCCTTCTTTCGTTGATCTAATGAAGTGAATGTCATAAAATCTAATGTAAAATAGTTGCAGAAATAAACCATGCTACTCTAATTGCAAACAAATCAAATAAATTATTATACTTGCAAAATGAAAATAATTAATCTAATTGCAACTTTTTTGGAAAGACCAAATTTAATCTACAACACATAACTAGGAAATTCAGAAACTAAGTCTACTTCACTTGCATTGGAGAGTTTCAAATGTGAAAATGGCTTCCTAACTCTATTTGTTGTGTTTTGCTTGTTGTGGAGGAAGGAGGGTTCTTGAGTGGTCCTTAAGTCTCTGTCATCATGGATTTAGAGCCTAGGGGTCATTTTTCATCTAGAATAAGCCAAACTTGCAGTGGGGATCAAAACTGGTGAAGGAAAGTGATGCTACATGTTTACTACAAGAGATTGCTACAGGAGGCCTGTAATGCTACAAGAGCAAGAATCTTGCTAAATTCCTAAGTAAATCAAAATCAAATGGGATATATTTTTTTTTTATTAAGTAGGACGTATTAGGCCTCCATTCCAAGTGGAATCACTCCAAAATACTTCTATTAACATGTGATAAAAAATATCCAAAAATTACTACTATAAAAACTAGAAATTCAAGAACTAGTAAGCTAGTAAACCTATCAAATGCATAACCTAATCAAGTGAAAATAAATTGGGGTAATTTTTTTTATTAACTTGAATATTTTTATGACCTCATACAAGTGGAATAAACTCAAATGAGGCTCATTAACACGTTCTAAAAATTAGCAAAAAATTACTACTATTTTGCCACATTGGACTTGCATAAATTCTAGATTTGCGAACTAGTAAACCAATCCAAGTAGCTCAATAATGAAGATGTATTTTCAAAGTTTTTATAAGGATTAATCATGCTTGTGACTTTGTAAATAACCTACAAAACAACTTATTCCAAGCATTTAAACCAATCCTACAACAAAAGAAGAATCAATACTAAATGCATAAATAGGAAAAAAGAAAATAAGAGATGCATGTGAATAAGAAGTGAAAAGAAGAAAATAAAATTATAAAAAAGGTCTTCAAGGCTCCCATCATGGCCAAGCCAAAGGATGCTCAAAGTCCTATGAAGCAGACCAAGCTTTAGAAGCTAAAAATGACACCAAACTTCATTATTTGATTCAATCTAATTACATCCCTGCTAGAAATGAAAGTGGAGCTGCAAAATACAAGTTTTCTCCACAAAAAGTCTAAGAAATACATGCCTCTAGAGAAAAATTTGAATTTCTACTTATGCAAAATGATGAGGAGGAATTTTCCTTGAATGGAGGAAGCTCTCCCCTCAAAAATCCCTCAAATAGTGGATCTAGTTCTCAACACTAGGAAGCTTCATTAAATGAGAGAGAACACATCCCTAGATTTTCTCAATCACTGGAGCTCTAGAATTTATCAATAATTTCATGATATTTGGTTCATTTATTATCCAATATTGATCCTCCTATAGTAGGGAGCAAGTCTCTAGATTATCTCCTCTAAATTTTCATAATCTTCCCAATATTCTCACAATATTTTACAAAAATAAATAATATTAGGCATAAATTTTCAATGATCTCTAAACTTTGCTAATAAACAAATTAAAGTTAAAAATATGTCATCTAATACAAAAACAAAGGTTTAATGTGTTGAAGTATGGTCAAATGGGCCTGAATTTATGTCTAATTTGGATGCACATTACCTATTGTACACAATTTTAACCAAGTATTATATGATGGCCTTTATCAAATACTCCTCTTCCTCAACCTGGTCCTTAAAATCCTCTATCTTCCATTCCCTATCTGCGACCTTGCTAATTATACTACCCCACTTGTTTGTACCCATTAGGAAAAATGTCAGCTTAGAAGTGTATGTGACAAATTTCATGTAATTTCCATTTCATAATTTGTAAACAGATCAAAATCTATTAAATTTAAAAAGAGGTACATGTAAATATTTTGGAGGGAAAATAATAAAAACTAATTTTTTAATTGTATTTTTATCTTATCTCCTTATAGGTTTACTCAAATTTGAAGTGTAGATAGTCGTTGAATGTAGAATGAAATTCCACATCCAACAAGCACCCATTATGCATACTTTTGAGAAGACCCACATCGATAAAAAATGAAGATACTTTAAAAAAATAATGTCAACACACTTTTCTAATGTATCTTCATTTTTTATCGATGTGGGTCTTCTCAAAAGTGTTCATATTGGGTATTCATTGTATATGGAAATTAATTATGCATAAAACGAGTGTCTACACTTGAAATTTGAGTAAACATATAAGTAGATAAGCCAAAAATACAATTAAAAAAGTAGTTCTTATTTTCCCTCCAAAATTCATAACTTTGAACTTATTATTTTATTATTTTTCCTTAGGAGTCCACTTTTAGGCTCAAATTTCCTCTAATGACCATTGGTTATAGCTATTTGATGCCGCTTTGGTACCCTCGGATCCTTGCACCCAAAACAAATCAAAAAGTGTGCTCACACATTAACTATAGAGCATGGGAGTGGTGGATATTGTGTCCCACCAATTTATAGAAATCACAAAATAGGGTGCGAGCCATAGCCTCATCTTTCTACATCACTAGACTTACAAGTCTATGGCCCCACACTTGATAGCTAGAAGCAGTGTTTTATATCCTTGAATGTGTTCTACTGTAGCTTGGCTTGAATAAAAATGGCTTTGGCTTCACCCTGCACCACATCCCACTGCCTTGCATAAGCGGTTTCAATGTGCTAAGCATGTTATATAACCAAATCACAAAAAATATAGATCAACAGCTTCAAAATTAGCCTCTTCAAAGGGGAAACCTCCTTTACATCACATAAACGAGCAATTCTTGAGTGATTCAAATGACTAGACCTCCTTGCTAAATATAGGAGTCTAAGAGGTCACAATATAATTAGAGCCTACATAATAATAATAATGTAAGGACACAACAATAACAATATTGGGCTTCTATGAGGCATAACAATAACAATATGGGGGTGACATGGGCACAATAATAACAATAAGGGAGACGCTAACAATAAAAATAAAGGGGCTACACAAATATTATAGGGATCTAACATGCCCCTCTCATTCAAAAAAGTGTTATTCTCAACCATTGAGTAGTTCTCAATGCTTCTATATAAAATTCTCATCCACTCACGTGGAATCTTCAGTGGGTAAGTTCTTCCACTTAATGAGATAATATGAAATTGATCGATTTCGTAGCCATCAGGTTCTTATTTTTTTGATTGCTTCAGGCTCCAATATGATTTTTCCTTCTTCGTCATGTTCTGGCAATTGTTTTAACTGGGAGCTTGTCACTGATAACCTTCTTTAAGCATGAAACATGGAAAATTGGGTGTACTTGGGAAGCTATAGCCAACTCCAATTTGTATGTCATGGTACCAATCTTTTGTAACACCTTGTAAGGACCATAGTACTTGGGTGATAATTTATTATTCTTCTTAGCTTGCTTGAGGGACATTTGTTTGTATGGATGTAGCTGTAAAAATATCGAGTCTCCTACATCAAAACTTCTTTCACTGCGATGTTGATTGACGTATTGTTTCATTTGATTTTGTGCCACAATGAGGTTATCCTTTAAGAGTTGGATAACTTGTTATTGATGCTTGAAGTGACCTTTTACTACTTGAACCTTATAATCTTCCTTTAAATATGATGTGATGGATGGAGAATGATATCCATAAAGTGCCATAAATGGGGTTATTTGTGCTGCAGTATGAAAGGAAGTGTTATACTACCACTCAGCCAGATATAACTACATGACCCATTGTGTTTGTTATCATATAGAAAGCAACGAAGATATCCTTCCAAACATTTGTTCTCCATCTCAATTTTCCCATCAGATTGAGGATGATAATATGAACTATGATTTAATTGAGTACCCATACAAGAAAATAATTCTGTCCAAAAAACTCTAGCGAAAATGGGATCTCTATCACTTATAACAATATTTGGGTTTCCATGTAGCTTTTTATTTTTTTTCCACAAATGCAATAGCAACAATATTGGATTTTAATGGATGAGATAATGAACAAAAAATGTGCATACTTGGTAATTCTATCAATTACCACCATGATGACACTCTTTCCTTAGGACTTCGGTAAACCTGTGATTAAATCCATTGGGACCTCCCCCCCAACATTGAACAGGAATGGCTATAGGTTGTAACAAACCCAGGGTCTTAATTGTCTCAACTTTATTTTATTGGCAAACCAAACATTCTGCCAAATTTTTTTGAATATTAGATTTAAGGCCCTTACAAAAAAAATCCTTCTTGACCCTATGGTAAGTTTTTAAAAATCCTGAGTGCCATCCTAAGGTGGAGGTATGCAATTATAAAAGAATCTTTTGTTTTAGTTAGGAATTATTATAGAGATATAAGTAATCTTTGCACCATAATGAATCATTTTTCTAGATATATGTATAAGATGTATTGGGATCTTGCCGCAACTTTTGAAAGAGTGTCCACACATATTTTTCATTCTTCCATTCATCCCTTGCTTCAGTTATCCAATTAGGCTGGATAATAGAAATGACATAGAGAAATGCTTCCACATCCTTATCCTTTCTTAATATTGCCTCTTTAAGACATTCAAAGGCCTTAGTTTCCTCTAAATTACAAGAAAATGTATCTTTCTTCAATAATTGTTTTAGAGGCATTGTTATTCTCCCATGACTCTTAACAAACTTGTGATAATACCCCATCAAGGTGAGAAATCCTCAAAGATGCCTTAGGGTTATGAGGATTTTCCATTCCTTAATGGATTTAATTTGGTAGGGTCTACCTTAATACCCTCATGAGATACAATATGAGCTAAAATATTCGACCTCCTTACTCCAAAGAAGCATTTGGAGGTTTTTTCATATCATTGCTTTTCCTCCAATAGTTTGAGCACCCTTTCAACATGTGAAGCATGATCCTTACAAGACTTTCTATAGATTAGTATATCATCAAAAAATACCAACACAAATGTTTTGGACATTGGATAAGCTAGTGCTCCCCATGTGTTTCGTGCCATGTTCTTAACCACCTCTCATGGATTTGTTAACTATGACAATGTGTTTGTTTACTAACACCTATAGGTTTTGGTGTAACAACAATCATGATTCCAACAAGTGGTATTAGAGCCAAAGGTCTCCAGTTCAAATCACACCCATCTTCCGCTAGGGGGGATATTGTTGTAAATTTGACAAACTAGTGCTCCCCGTGTGTTTTGCAACTTGTTAACTCTGGTTATGTTTCTGTTTACTAACACCTGCGGGTTTTGGTGTAACGATAATCATGATTCAAACAAAATTTTATAAGGAAGGGTTTGAAAATGGAATTCATCAAACCTTGAAATGTGGAAGGTGCATTAGTAAGGCCAAAAGGCATGACCAAAAATTCATAATGACCTTCATGAGTTCTAAATGTTGTTTTCAGAATATCTTCAATCTTCATTCTACTTTGATGATATCCTAAATGAAAATCTATCTTGGTGAAGTAAATTTCTCCATGTAATTTATCCAACAATTCATCAATGACAAGAATGGGAAATTTATCTTTAATTATGAGCTTGTTGATCTCCCTATAATCTAGACACATATGCAATAATCCATCCTTCTTGTGCACCAATACTACTGGAGTAGAGAAAGAAGTGTGACTAGGTTGGATTATACCGACCTCTGGCTTGTTTGCAACCATATGTTCAATTTCACTCTTTTGGGCATAGGGATATCTGCAAGGCTTGATGTTTGGAGAAACACTTTTTGGAATCAAGTAAATATCATGATCATAATCACGAATAGGAGGGATGAATTTGGGAGTATCAAACACCTTGGAATGATTGTCCAAGACATTTTGGATATCTAGAGAAAGAGATGATTTCGATTTTTGAACCTCTAGTGAGAATAATTATGAAGTTATACCTTGTTTCTCCTTCTTAAAAATATTTGTAATGCCATTAGATCTAATTATATTCCATTGTTTCCATACGTTACCCATTAATTCAATTTCCTTTGCTTCCCAAAACACTTTCATGAAAATTTCTTGAAAATTAAAAGCTATATTTCCCAAAGATTATAACCATTGGACTCCTAGTATAACATCAACACCACCCATTGGAATGGAAAGTATTAAGCTATCCAATACATATTTCCCCATGGTTAGCTTGATATTATGGCACTTCCCAGAGAAATTTATAGTTCTTCCATTTGCAACCATCACTTGACACTCCAGTTCTAGATATAGAAAGAAATTTAATTCATTGTCTATCATACAATTAATAAAATTATGTGTAATACTTGAATCAATCAACACTATTACATTTTTATTATTTATATATTAATCTATCTTGAGAGTTTAAGGAGTGGTAATTCCTACCAATGCATTACACAATATGATTGAATTCATTTCTTCTTTCTCTGGGGTTGGTTCCTAGTGTATATCCTCTTCTTTTGATGTTTCTTGTTCCTTTTCTTCCCTCTCTTCACAATTTATGTAATTTCTTCTCAGCACACTTATGACCTATAGTTTATTTTCTATCATAACTATAGCAAATCCCTTTTTCTCTTCTTACCTCTAATTGTTGTGGTTTCAACCTTGTAGGTTGTGGAAGGCTAAAAGCAACAACACTTCCCCTTTATAGTTGTGAGTGGTAGACTTCCTTTTTGCCATAATTTTTCTTTCAACTTTTCTTGCCACAATTAATTCTTTCTCCAATGAATCAGGTTCCTAAAGGCGAACCTCATGTTGTATTTTATTCTTTAAAGTTCCTATGAAGACATCAATCCTATGCTCCTTTGAAATATCATTTAACTTGATAATGAATCTTTGGAAGTCCTCAATGTGCTCCAACATTGAACCCTTTTGTTTGAGATTTATCACTTGGATAAATAAGGTATTGCTCTTTGTATCCTCATAATGTGCTACCAATTCTTCCACAAATATTATCCAAGTGAAAATTGATTTATGAGAACAAACCCATCCATACCACACAATCTTTTTTCCTAACTATAAATATGCAATGTGTACCTTTTGTGTGTTTGACACATTATGTAGATCAAGGAATTGCTCCATCTGTGGTATCCATGTTACCAAATCTTTTCCATCAAAATTCCTCATATCAATCTTTCAAATGTACCTAGTCTTCAACCCACTATTAGAGTCCCTAAAATAAAAATTCGTATTCTTTTTATCCTCATCATGATTTTCATGGTGTACCTTGTCACCACTAAGAAACATTTCTTGTAGCAACTTTATCAAACCTTCCTTCAAATCTTCAAGGTCCCTTTTCTTTTCTACTTTTAAACCATCCTTCAAACCTTCCATCTTATAATTTATTCCATCCTTCAAATATTCCATGTCTACTTTTAAACCATTCTTGAAGCCATCCATCTTATATTCCACTTCATTTTTGGTTACTCTTTGTGAGACAGAAATTTGTTTAACTTGGTCTCGCAATTTTAATATATCACATTGCATTTCTTCTTCTTCTTTGATGCATTTTGGAATCAAACATTGATATCTATGCTTCACTATTCCCTTTCAATCACTTCAAACTGATTTTTCAAACAAAAGTTATGCAAAATTTTAAAAAGTACACACCTTTTTCTTACTTTTTAGGAGATCAATATTGAAATTGTTGAATCTTTGTAATTTAGGCTCCTCAAGATATAAAGTTTCATCCTATGGTATCCCTACGAGTCTTATTTATAGTGCCACAACTCATACCAAAATTGGATTCTTCAAGATAAAATTATTCCAAATCTCCCACGATGACCTGATTATGGACTGGTTTAGTAGAGAGAACTTGTATGGAATGCCACACGTCAATGTTTCATCTTTTGATGCTAAAATTGATACACATGAAACTAAACTTTGTGCACTTTCTATCATGTTTTATGAAATTCATATTTTATTCTTTAACATAAATTTATGATGATTTTCCCTAGGTCACTTGTTTAAGACTAAATTCTGGAGCATGTCGAAACCCTAACTTCATGAGCCCATATCTTAGAAAATATCACGAACCGAGATATGAAAGTACTACACAAAAGATTTTGGATCCGTGTGATTGCAATTTTAGCATCCTAAGCTTCATAAAGAAAAAAATATAGAGAAAATACCAATATTACCTCTTTGAAGCAGTGAAACCCTAGAATCTAAAGCTTTGATACCAAATGTTATGTAACCAGATCACAAAAAAATAGATCAACGACTTCAAAATTAGCATTTTTGATGGGGAAATTTTTTTACATCACATGAGTTAACAATTATTGAGTGATTCAAATGACTCTACCTCCTTTCTACATATAGGATTCTAAGGGGTCACAATATAATTAGAGCCTACATAACAATAATAATGTAAGGCCACAACAATAACAATAGTGGAATTCTATGGGGCATAATAATAATAATATGGGGGCTAAATGGAAACAAAAATAATAATAGGGGGTGACACTAAAATAACATAAAGGGGCTATAGTAGTATTATAGGGACCTAACAAAGCGCGATATAATTTGTTAGTATTTTACATTCATTCCTATGGTGACACTTTATTTGAAAGATGGTACATCATACCTCTTCCCAATTTTCCTTCCCCTTTGTCGAATCCTAAAGCTACAAGGTCAGTATATCATGTTCTAACTGAATATGTGCCATTCCATTTTTTTCTCCACCTCTTCCCGGAGAGGCTTCCAATTTTAATGCCAGCTTCAAGTCCTCTCACTGTGTACCTATCCATTATTGAGTCAATGGTATCCTAATATGTGAAAGTAGTCCAACAATAAAAAAACTCCTTATGTTGTGTGTCCAGAATGTCAAAATTCATTATGTTCTTAAAAACCTTGAATCATTGATCAAATTCCCGTACTGGCTTGCTTGGACCTTGCTTGATTTCATTCAGTTCTATATTGCACTATGACACTAATTTTGGATACTCAAATTATATAATCTAAGATTATTTAATCTCATTTAGAGTCCTATTCTATCCAGCTGAAGTCTTGCTTTTGGTCCCTAAAAGTGGCTTCTAGCTATATGATTTATATTGCTCTGTCTTGGACTTTCTTGGCTATCCAGACAACCTCACACACAAATAAGTGCTACTTTGGGTCCTTGTTCCTAGTGCAAAGAAACGTTGGCATCCTAAGATCCACTCCTTCAATTGTGCTTTGCATTTTACTTCTTGAAAAATTACTTCCACTTGCACCTACTGAACTAATTGAAAATTATGCGCTCGTCTACACATCCCATTGAACTCGAGCACCCTGTGTCATCCTTCTACACCTAGATCAATCCCACCACTACTAGTATTCCATCTATTCTGGCTATAATTACCTTATGTGCTAGTTGTTTGAGTGTGTTTAGTTCTTACCTCTTGGTTTATATAGGCATGTGGGGTTATGGGCTCAACAGTAGGCATGGTATGATTCTATTGTTGAAGTTCCAGAGCCTCCATACTATGTGGACTCAACTACTCTCTTTCCTCTTTTTTGTGCGCAATGTACCTAACTAAATTCCATCATAAATATGGTCACTAGCACTACTCCTCATCAATCAGTGGCCTCTCATATTCCCTCCCTCTAGGCTTATCCTCTCAGTAGACATTGACACTAATTGACCTCCTCCTACCTCACCCCATCAAAACCTCTTTCCACTCCTTGAAGTTCCACCCCCAAAACTCACTTTCTCCATATTGTCTCTTCTCTCCTTCACTTTCATAGTCCTAGACACATATCAACTATCATCTTCCACTGGAGTGTTCCTACTTCTTCTCCTTTCCCTCTTCTCAAACCATCTCCTACCTTTCCCTCACTCGTCGTGCTGCACGAACTTTGTAGTTGCTCATGTTGTCAAATTCCAATGGTAGGAGTCCATGGTCATACAAAAACATTTTGATAATTAACAATATTAACCTTATGAATATGCCTCGTAGATCCTTTAGAAAATTTATCTCCACTATTATATATGAAACTATCGATTCCAAAAATAAATCAATATTATACCCCTCTAACACAGTTTCGAACCATAAGTCTGTAGCACATGACGTTTTATTACTCACCTCTTGTATCTGGTGTAGATCTTCTAACATCCACTTCCTTGGTCCACTGTGTTGGTACGTTGGGTTCTTTTCTTTCAAATGATCTACCCACTCTATCAAGAAGTTAGGGAACTCTCTAAATAAAATTTCATGAAAGTTAGTGAAAATGTGCTTCTATAACCATTTATTTGTACTTTGATTCTTATCCTTGATCTCCTTTATGGTGAACTTGCGCCGCTTCCATTTAAACCATTGAATAATATCCTTCCTAATTGGGTTCCATGATTTTCAAATTCTGATAAGGAAATCCCATCACACAATCATCCCAGTCCCAAGAATGGAACCATTTATTGGCATGCGAGATTCTGATAGATTCAAGATTTGCTACATAGTGGCCAACAAAAACCCGCTCAACGTGGACTCAACAACCCCTATGGAGTGGGTGAAGTCTCACCTAAAATGCTAATGGGTATCTGTCGCAACCATGTTTCTATAGTCTGAGAGGATTTTCTACAACTTACGACACTAGAATCCCACCAAATAGACACTTCACCATCCTTTTGAGACCATGCCCTCCACGGAGCCTCTGAACTCTTTTTTCTACCAAATAGTGCATGGAATACTAAGACAAAGACAACTTACACATTTTGATATTTGGGGCAATATTAACTACACCAAAGTTTGTTCTTAGTAAACAAATGAGGAAATATGCACATGTTACCCATCCCTCAAATAGCATAATCATTCATGATGTCCACATATATTTAAAGTTGTATGAAAACATTAACCACATACTACATCAACATGCCATAACCAACAAAAGACATTCAAACATTAACCAAAATTTGAGGGCAACCAAAACATCCATTATATTATGTCAATATATATAAAGAGAGGTGTTAGGCATTACAATGCAATAGTTATATGTTCATTCTCATCAACCATTAATCTTTGCACGACATATAAAGCGGGAAAAATACATATAGTGTGAAACTAGCAATATATGTATATATCTTTGGACTTTATATCAAGGTTGCATAGAAGCTACAAAATCAAGTATTCATGCCTACGACGATAAACAAACAAACACAAGCTTAATACAACTAGAATAGCATAATAATCATCTTCTCCTTCAACAATTGATGAATTTTTATATCCTTCACTAAGAAAGATTCTCTAATCCACCTTCTAACTTGCAATTTTATCAGATCCTTATCTTTTATCTCTTCCTAGAGGCTCCTCAAACTTTCTTAGCTCCCCCCCCATCGCTCGAGCTATCCCATGGGATATTAAGATATTTCCTGGTTCCTCCCTAAGCTAGGCCATGTGTGATCAACCACCTTTTGAAATATCTCTCACCAGGTTGCTCCACTCTGCTATCCCTCCTTTACCTACAAAAAAATTGTAAATTCTTCCCTACCATGACATCCCTCTGTTGCTTCTCCACTGCTACAAAATCCTAACTTCCTCTCCTTATTCACATGCATCCCTCTCTTGGATGTTGACATCTCCTTTCTGTGCAATTTCTTTATGCATTTCACCTATGTGTCCTGTGACACTTTTCTCTATTATGCACCACCTACTCCTTCCACACTCCTCTATCCTCTTGCACAGTCCTCCGCTTATAAAAAATTAACAAAAAATTTATGGGTTCGAACACTACACAAAGAACTTATTTTGTTATCTAGGCATCACACAGAAAACTAAAAAATATAAAAACATCACACACACTCCTATGCACATAATGTACAAAGGAAACTTTGTCTAACAGGTCGAGTCATGGTGTACCAACTGTTGGTAATAGGCCAAGGAATTCTATACATGAACTCATGGAGTGGTTTGCGGTTCCATATAGCACACCATAAAGGGGCCATGCCATAAACAATTGAAATATTTGATTCCTAAACATTTATGCCACTAGTTAAAATTAAGAACCATAGTGTTATTGAGAATGACCTAAGGACATAAAAGGTGAGTGGTATCATGAGCTAGTGTAGCTCCTTGACTAGGAATATAAAGAGAAAAATGGGGTACAGGGAACTTATTGACAAGAGGAGATGATTTGGATAATTCATTGTTAAGTTTGGTATAAGAAACCCAATACTTCACTCGATCCATGGGAGGCACTTCCAAGGACAACTGAGGAGGTGCCCCCTGGGTCAAATCAATATTTTTTTTATCGATCTCCACCATTTCCAATCAAATCATAATAGAGGCATGAAGATGCATAATCTTTCTAGGATTTTCAATAGGTGAATCCAAGACGTCCAAGATAACTTGTAGCTAAGGCTCAACATTGAGGGAGTCACATGGAAGTGGAAGAGTGATGGCTCATGTGGGAAACGTATCTTGGTCATATTCCATATTTGGATGAATTTTCTAACTAGATTTAGGGGGCACTGACAGGGTTTCCGAGGAAGAAATATCCTCTGATAAAGGTGGCATATACTCACTAAACTGATCTTCATCCTGTGAAGAAGGAACCAATGAAATGTTAGGAGAAATATGGGCTCTAGAGGTGTTTGAACAAATCATGTGCATATGAGTAGTGGAAGAAGAAGAAGGAATTTTGGGTGGGAGGAAAGGAAAGACTAATAAAATATGAGATTTTAAATAATCTTGCACCAACACTCTCATAAGTTGAGGGGCTATCTCTAGTGAGTAAGATAGAATTTCCCAAAGTGGTAGACTTAGTCAATGGTATGTACTAATCTAACTGGTCTGTCATGACAATATTTCCTTCATGGGGAAATAAAAGAACATTTAATACCAAAGAAATAATAGCACATACGACATAAAACTAGCTATGACCAAGGATCATGTTATAATCCAAGGGAGCACCTACAACTTCAACATCAACATGGGCAGTATTTTCCAATAGCTCAATGGAAAAATTTGGAAGAATTTCCTAAGGTGTTAAAATCTTATAAGGTAGTACTTGACTTAGTGAGTGACGGAGAAACAATAAATTTCCAGTATGACACTAACATCAGACAAGTAGAAGACCCTTCACCCACCAAAGTTTGGTATATGTTGCAATTAAAAATACTCACATAGATATGAAAAGTGAGTTCATAAGGGAGTCTAAAAAAAGGGGCATCAATGTCAAACATAAATATACTAGACTATGAGGGATCCACCCCTATTATAGTAGTCAACAAGGCTTTGTGTTGCTGAGGGTAGCTTTGCAAAACTACCAAGGCAGACATGACACATGGTGCTTGGATAAGGTCCTAAAAAATACGATAATGCTAGGCATCAAACGCATTGGGAGTGTGTGCTGAATTCCAGGAAACACCCTTAGGCTGGAAATATACTACTTCTATAGGATTATCTAATGTGATAGGTTTAGTGGAAGTCATAGGGTTGGTCGACTCCATAGAAGTAGAACTCGAAATAGGAGTTTTATAAGATTTCTCTCACGTAATCACATTAACTTGTTCCTGGTACATAAGGATATGTGCATTTTTTTCAATGAGATAAAATTGTGCCCTCACCTTTTCTCCCTTATGGGGGTTAAGGAGTCTATGCAACCATTTGTTGTTATGGTTGAGTGGTGGATGTTTGAGTGAATACTACTAGTTGTTGGGTAGCTACCAGTGGTGCATGAAAGTGATGGAGTACATCCATATAAGGGAATTCGTGAGTCAGATTCTCACCTTGAAAAATATTTGAAGGGAACTTAATCTTGTAATGTCGTTCACTTGTGACCCCACCTTGGTTAGGTTTGTTTTGTTGGTTCTCCTAAGCATGTTTGTTTTTTCTATTTTTTTTTTTTATTCTTTGTACTTCTAGGTTGATAAGTATTCTTAGAAAATGTGGAATTCACCCTAATAACCTCATTGGAGTTCTTGTAAGAAGAGGGTTGTATATGTTATCTGCTCAAGTTTGCGATTAAACAATAATTGGGGTATTCACTAGAAATGGTGGGGGAAAATTTGGAAATCTATCGAGTCATGTTGGCAGCTTACTCTTGAACATGACACTCTTTGCTTTGTGTCAGGTTGGGACATTCTCCTTCGCATCGTTGACCTTCTTGGGTTTGGGCCGTTCATTTTTTCCTTCCATTTAATATCTACCACATCATTATGACCACCAATCCCATGGATCCAAAATATGCCAAACTTCCAATTGTGTCACCGATATGTTCAAGAGTTGTCCTTCTACAGTTACACTTACCTCTGATTCTCTGTATCATCCAAAATCATTTTGCATCCTCTCGTCGATGATGTGGGATTCATTATGCCCCTCCTTTGACACGGACACTTTCCATCAACTTCAACTTATTATCTAAGAAGTTGACTGAGAGACTCCCTTCTAGTACCTTAGAGCTTGCATGCCTCAATGGCAAGCTCTTTGCACTCGATGACAATTTTGCATCATTGGATTTCGATGGAGTGATTTCAAGAGTGTTCGACTTCAGTTCCTATATTCACATCCTGTGAATTGTGCTGATAGTACCTTGAGTGCCATTGTCATTATTGGTGGTTTCTCTCACACTTTTTAATAGTTTACAATATTTACTGGTAATCAAGCAACTTTATAGCATGTTCGACATCAACACATCTATTCACATGCTAGGATCTGTACTTTGATCAGGTTGTGTTGGAGCGCAAGGCCCTGGACTCATATCATAAAAGTCTAGGTTGTGAAGTGATGTGACATGATTGTGATGATATGCATGTCTCTTTCAGATGGCTAGCTATGACCAGACCATGGGTTATCATATATGATCCTTCTTATTATTGGATGGCTATGACCATACCTTGGTTTCATTATGATCCTCTTTGATGGATGGTTGCGCCCATACCTAGATCCATTTACATGATCATTCTCTGGATGGCTTTGTTCATGCCACTATTCATGTATCATTTGACAAAGAATTTAGTTTATGTATATGTATTTGTACTTTCTTGTAGGTTTTCTGACAGTAGACTGGTTCACCACACTAATTTATAAAGCATTTCATCCCTCGCTCCAGATCGACCTTCACACTTTAGGGGGCATCTGTTACATAGAATTTTGTCACTGTGCTTGTACTCCCCATTCCTTGATCCTGGAGGACCTTTACAGTGAACCCCACATGCTTTGCCTTCATGAAGAAACTCCCATTATGTCCCTCTTCATGAGCAGATCATTTCCCTTTTGCACCATTTCCCTTGAAACTTTTGTTTTGCCTAGTTTACAATACTAGTTCTAATGACCTTTGTCTTCCCCACACTGATGTGTAAAGATCAACACTATTCCCTACGCCGATTGGTGCGACTAAGCTATGTTCTAGTCATGCTAGTCATGTTATGGAAAGTATTTTAAATTAGAGCCGAAGCTTCTAGCTCTAGAAGCTTTGTAACAGAAGTCTTGTAAATCATTTAGCCAGATGGGGTCGAGGTTAACAGTTTGGGCTCCTTTCCCCTATAGTGATGGAACTACCTCAAGGGATAAGTCCTTCTCCCATGAGAAGAGGATCCATCTCCCATCCATATTTCATATATAAACCTCCATTCTTCCGAAGCACAAGCTAGTGAGAGTGTTAGTTGAGTGTGAGTATACTATTTTGATTAGACAAGCAAGCTATTACTAGTTGTAGCCATCTAGTTGTGTGAGGGAGAAGTGTGTTTGGTTTGGAGTGAAATCTAAAGGGAAGATCCTTTAAACTATTTTTATTTGAAGCCATTATGGAATGCTAGCATAAGTGTGTGGGAACTTGGTCTTGTTAGAGGAAGACCACGACATCAAGATGAATGGTTTTAATCGCTCTTTGATATTAATATATGCAACTATCCATTGATTTCCTTCATGTTTTGTAATATTACATATTCGTGTCTTGATGCTTCTTGACTCATTAAGTAGGTTGAATTGCAATTTCTCTATTATTATGTTTGTGTGCTGTGTTGTTTACTTGTTTCAGGAACTTGAAGAAGGAAGTGAGAAATTGTTGGAGCGAGCAAGTGAGGACATCATCAAGTAGGATAAGAGACCAAGAGGTAGGCCCTCTTGATTGACTCTAACCTAAGGAAATATTCCATAGAATGTATCTATTGTGGCTAGAGCCATTATCAGGCTAGAGGAATTCGTTCGTGTCCACACTATCATAAATGAAGGTGCTTCCACCTGCATCATGTCAACTGCATGTTGGAAGGCTTTTGGTTCCCTTACACTGAACCAATCTCTGAACACTTTGGAAGCTTTCGATGGGCATGATTCAAGACCCTTCTATGTCTTACCTAACCTTGCCATCACCTTAGGAGACAAGATAGTACAAGTCGAAGTAGAGATTATTGACACCAATCTCAATTATAATCTTCTACTCACCGAAGTTGGACTCATGCCATGCATGTAGTGGCCTCCTCTTTATTTCAAGTGATCCATTTTCCCCATCAAGGGAAGATTGTCACCATTGATCAGCTATCTTTCTTTACTTCTTCCTCCTCAGATGGCAACGTTCTGTACATCAAGCATTCTGGTGCTTCCTATGAGAGTGTGGGGGCAGGTCTCTTCAAAGATTCTACCTTAATGGGAATTTTTCCACTCCCACCTCCTCATGTTGCCTCTGTCAACATGGTCTCCGTCAAATTTGATCCCTGGGTCATACCTGCACTAGATCTTGTTGATGCTTGGGGCGAGGTCATGCCACTTAGTTCCGTCGAAGTCAATTACATGGAAATTTTTTCAACTTTGAACTCTTCATCCTTTGATTCTCATATGCCGAATACCTCTCTTGATATGTATTGTGAATCCCCCTAGCTTGGCACTTTGGAATCATCTGATCCCTTAGCCAAGACCCCTCTTTGCGATGAAGGTATCATGGAACTCATGTCTATCGAGGAACCACCAAGGAGCAATACCCATCATTGTTCCTTGTTCCTGCCTCACCTAACAGTCATGTCTACCACTTTCGAAGAGTCCTCTTCTCTATTTCCACCACTGACTATTACTCATGAAGTTTGGTCAGAAGGAAATTTGGGTAAAATTGCCCAGACGATGCCAATTGACATTTCTATCAAACCTAGTGTCATTGAACACATTCATATTGGGGTATCTTGTTCTCTAGATGAGATTAAGACAGATACTCGTCTATTTTAGGAATTTCGTGATGTCTTTGCATGATCTTATGAAGAAATTCCTGGCATAAATCCTAGGATTTTGGTGCATGAAATACCAACATATCTGCACGCGAAGCCTGTTCGCCAACGACCTTGCCCAGTGCACCCCAGGAAGGTCGCTGCAATGAAGGGTGAAGTCAAAAAGATTCTTAAAGTTAGGTTCATCTATCCCATCCCCCTTATAGACTTGGTGTCCAATATTATCCCGGTGACTAAAAAACAAGGCATGATCTGCATTTGCATGGATTATCGAGATCTTAATCGTGCTTTTCCTAATGACAACTATCCTACTCCCTTCATTGATCAAATCATTGATGAATGTGCCGGGAGCGAGATATTTTCCTTTATGGATGGTTTTTCTGATTATAACCAGATCAATATTGCACCGACCGACCAAGAGAAGACAACCTTTATCTACCCATGGGGTACATTCATGTATAAGAAGCTCCCTTTTGGTCTCAAAAAATGTTGTAGCCACATTTCAACAAGCAATGTCCTATGCATTTCATGATATTCACAACATTGTCCAGCTTTATGTGGATGACCTTCCTGCCCATTCTCGTAAGCACCAAGATCATCCAAACCATCTTTGGGAAATTTTTCTATGCTGCAGACACTATGAAATTCAGTTAAATCCACACAAATGTGTTTTCTACGTGGAATCAGGACAACTCCTTGGATCTGCTAAAAGTTGAGGCCATTGTAAATTTACCCCCTCCATCTTCACTGCACCAACTCCAGAGCCTGCAAAGAAAGGCCAATTTTATTCGTCGTTTTATACCTAACTATGCTGGGCTAGCTATAGGATTTACCCAGTTGCTCAAACAAGGAATGCCCATTGCATTGGATGAGGTGGCCCAAAAATATTTTGATGATCTTAAGCTCATCCTCATAAATGCTCCTCTGTTGCATCCACCATACTATTATTGAGACTACTTCCTTTACCTAGCCACAACCCTTAGCACCATTGGTATGGTGTTGGTTCAAGACAATGATGAAGGCGGTGAAAATGTGATCTACTACCTTAGTCGGAATCTCCTCAACACTAAAATGCGTTATGCACATGTTGAGAAGTTGGATTTGGCTGTCGTTCAAGCTGTTCAGCATTTTCGGCACTATATTCTTTTATGTACGACTACAATGATTTATGAATGAAACCCTATAACCTATATCCTGACTCTTCAGTTGCTAGGGGGAAAGTATTCTAAATGGATCATTATCCTGCAAGAATTGATTTGGTCTTCACTAGGGCCAAATCTAAGAAGTCACTTGTTTTCACTGAATTGATTTGTTCCCTTCCCTCCAAAGCTCTCCCTGGTGGTGCAGATGAACAAATTCTAGATGAGACCCTTTTCTTGATTATCACCCTTGATCCATGGTATGGTGATATCATCGTGTATCTCCAAACCTCCACATTCTGGTCTGTGTTGACCAAGGATGATCGTCGAAGGATTCAACATCATTCCAAACCCTACCGTATTATTGGCAATACTTTATACCGTGTCGACATCGATTCCATTCTTCACTAATGCCTCACAATCTAGGAAGCTGAAAGAGTTCTCAATGATTGCCACTCTGGGGCATGTGGTGGTCATATGTTTGGTTACGCTACAGCTCAGAAAATCCTTCGCGCTGGTTATTTCTAGTCATCTATCTTCAAAGACTGCATTCTTGTTGTCCACAAGTGTCACGAATGCCAAATTTACCAGTGCAAGATGCACACCCCACCCATTCACCTACACCCTATCATTACCTTTGGTCGCTTTGCTAGATGGAGCATCAATTATATGACATGTAACCCTCGTTCCGGGGGGGGCGCATTGTTGTATTATTGTCCTTGTGGATTATTTCACCAAATGGCCAAAGTGATGCCCACATATTCTATAGATGGTAAGATGACGACTCAATCCCTTTTTAACCATGTTATTTCCAGTTTTGGCATAACCCAAGCCATTGTCGCAGACCATGGCTCCCATTTTAGAGATTACATGATGGCAAAACTAACATCTGCATTGGGCTTGTGCCATGATGGCTCAAACCCATATTACCCTTAGGTCAACGACCAAGTTGAAGCTATGAACAAGGTTTTGTTCAGCATGTTTCAACATACTATTGGGATGCACAAGTCAAATTGGCATCTCATGCTTTTTTCAGATCTATGGGCCTACCAAACTTCAATGAAAGACACAACTAGTTTCACACCATTCCAGCTGGTCTATGGTCTGGAAGCAACTTTGCCGATCAAATGTGAGATTCCTTCGCTCAAGTTAGCTTTTGAACTCCTCTCAGAAACATCACCTCAAGAGGAATGCCTCTTATATTTAGAACGACTCGATGAGACTTGCCATCTCTCTGCCTTGGTCATCGAAGCACAAATGAAACAGGTCGAATCCCATTTCGTTCAGTCGGTCTCCCCTCACACTTTCTCTGAGGGTGATTTGGTCCTACTATATGACCAAGCTAATGATAAGCTAGGGCCAGGAAATTTTGAACCTATGTGCCATGGGCCCTATATTGTAATTTTTTTTGCAGAAAGGAGCCTATGAGCTTATTGATTATGAAGGAAATCCTCTTGATAAGCCCTAAAATAGGCTTTACCTCAAAAAGTACTATGCATAGGTCATCTTGCATGGTTACTTATGTACATTAGTGTGTGATTCATTTTTGTACAACGTGGTTTTGTGTGATAGTTTTCAAACAACTTTCCTATTTACTATGCTTTTCTGGCTTTGCAGATGTCTGCAACTCCCCACATTGGTTTCGTTGATGGAGATTTCCGAAGTACTTGGAACCTATCATCTGCGGCATGGGTTATATACAACCCTAACAGTGATTTGATTGACCTTCCAGGTATCTCCCTAGGTCGTACAACCACCAACATTTCTGAATACAGTGCAATCATTGAACTATTATCAGAAGGCATCACCCTGGGCATCACTGAATTGATTGTCAACCTGGATTCACAACTTGTGGTCCTTCAACTCAACAGGAAATATTCCATAAGGAACCCTCTATTATTATGAATGTATCTTTGTATCTTTCTATTGGAAAGACATTTTGATTTTATCACATATCATCATATTCCTAGACTTATGAATATATTGACAGATGCATTAGCTAATTACGTGTTGGATAGACATTTACGAAACATGTGAAAGACAAGACAAACCATTTGTACCATAATAGACAAGAAAATATAATATATATACATATGTGAGAATGTTTGATACATCAAAAACCAAAAAATAATATGTGTGTCTATGATAACATTAGCGGCTCACAGGCCTCGTACATCTGTGGCACGCAGGCCTAAAAAAATATGTAAGTACTGGACCTAGGAACTACTCAGCATGGTGGTCATGATAACATGAGACAGCTCGTGCAACACGACTCAATAATCGGTGGATTTTATCTGAGACTCCCATTATGTGCGTCTGGTACCACCAAGGCATGTCTCCTATCAGAGCATACTCCATGATACCATGAGTCAACCCCTCGAGGTTCCTCGTGACCTCCTCCTTGTTATTGCTCCCTTCTTGAGAAGGGGCAACAACATCAATAGGATGGGGGACATGCCTGGCTATCGGGGACAGATCGGTTGGCCACTCTGGTCAAACATTTGCATAGACAAAAGAAATTTTATAAGCATGCATATATAAAAGACAATTAAGAAAACACAAAAATAAAAAAAATTGATTGATACCTTCATCATCAAATTCCTCTCCATCTGGTAAGGGCATATCTGGGTCTCCATGGAAATCAATGCCGCTATACAACTAGTCCTCCACGAAAATTTTTTGTCGTTGTATCCATGAGAAGAATGTCGGTCGATATGCCATATGTTGACCCCCAGTGATCCTGGTCATCAAACGACTCCAACGGGCCATTCGCAGATCGCATGGTGGAGGAGGATCAACCTCAATGAACTGATACTGGAATTATGGTAATTGTTCCAAGAAAATGGTCATAAGTACTAATTTGAAGTCAAATTGCTTCAGATTCATCACCTTGGCCTTGGACAACTGGCGCTTGATGTTCATCTTAATGGCCTCTACCCAGTTGAAGACCATAGGAGCTGTGTAGTCAATAACATAAATGAACTTCAACTTGTTAGTCTCATGTTTCGCCTGGGACCCTGCCACTCTGTTGATAGTCAATAGAAGCACCCTTAGTGTCAAATCCCACACATGGGAAATCTCTATCTTCCCACTCTTCAATTTCAGGGCCTCAGGACAATGTTCGGCAAGCAGGGAAGATATGCTTGCCGTGACTGGACGTGACCCATTTAAGTTCACTGGCTCACCTATGTGAGACAATATATTGATGAAGTATATATCTGATGTTGTCAACTCTAACTCCTGGTCCCCAATGACAAAAATCTTGTGATTGATGTCTCAAAGGCTTATCAAGTATCGAAGCAGCTTGGATTGGGCCCACATCCCCGGTGTAAGGAATAATTTGAGGAGACCGCAAGCCCTCAAAGCCTCTAGGAAATTTGGATCGTTCAATGCTTGGGTGTCAACATCTTCGTGTTCTCTTTCCTTCTAATCCACCATTTTCAACAATTTCTCTCCTGCAAAAGCCATTTATTTGAGTCAATCATCAATTTTGGCACATAAAATTCAAGTTTTGACGATCATTTTTGAGGAAAGATGATTTTTTCCTATCCACGACATTAGCGTGCCTATTTTAGAAATAGTCGCACCAGTCAACATAGATGGTTATGAAAATAACACTCGGCCAGTGCGTTCCTGTGCCTAGAAGTCATGCCAACCGAGGACAAATTTTTTTCTCAAAAACCCCCCTAAAAATCTTTAAAAAGGCTAAAAACATAAATGAATAACATGAAAATGGAGCTTAGGGCTTCGACTGTTACCTAGATTTGATGGCTCATCGATTGACCTCCCGAATCTCTCGTAATCTGCTCCTGAAAAACTAGGGAAAAAGTGGGTAAACGGTCTTCACTGCAAAGGTAAAATGGTAAATGGTAAAAATATATTTACTTTTCCCATTTTTATTCATTTTTTCATGAAAATATCAGGTTTTGTAAATATTTTTGACCTATTTTGCCTCAAGGACTCAATAATACATGTTGCTTTTCTTGCACAACAATAGGTGATGGATGTTTGACGATAACGATGAGTCACAGTTCATCTCTTTTCTCAACTCGTTAAACTCATATGAAAATATTGCCAATTTTTTTTCCCTTTTTGACTCGTTAAAGAGAATAAAAATGGGGGGTCCACTTTTAGCTCTTTCTTGACACCTTAAAAGAGAAAAGATGGCCGAAACCTTGTCGTTTCAAAGTCGTTAATGGATGTGAAACGTCATGCGCCTAGTGTAAGTTTACCCCTTTTTCGGGCTGGGAGGTACTATTTACGAAAAAGGTACTCCATGACTGAAATGGTCAAGTGATTCTATCAAGTATTATTTTCTACCTTTTTAGGCTTGAGAGACACAAATATACAAAAGGGGACCATGTGGAGTTTTCTTTTACATTTCTTTTTCAAACTCTCTAAACATAAAAAGGATATCGAGATACACCTTTGTCGGACTCGTGAGACTATTAAACGACATTGGATTCATCACCATGACAAACACGAGTTTCTCCTTCTTAGGGCTCGTTAAACTTACTAGGCCGAATTTGTCTGAAGGATGAACTTACAGTGCAAGCATATGCTATCCCCTTTAATCTTGTGATTAAAAAATAATTAGGGTACTCGCCAGAAATGGTGGGAGAAAATTTGGAAATCTATCAAGTCATGTCAGCAGCTTACTCTTGAACATGACACTCTTTGCTTCGTGTCAGGTTGGGACATCCTCATTTGCATCGTTGACCTCCCTGGCTTTGGGCCATTCATTTTTACCTTCCATTTGATCTCTGCCATGTCATTATGACCACCGATCAAATGGATCCAAAAGCTACCAAATTTCTAGTTGTGTCGCTGATATGTTCAAGGGTTGTCCTTCTACAGTTACACTTACCTCTGATTCTCTGTATCATCCAAAAACATTTTGCATCCTCTCATCTCACGTCGATGATGTGGATTCATTATGGCCCACCTTTGACACGGTCACTTTCTGTCAACTTCAACTCATTATTCTAGAAGTTGACCAAGAGACTACCTTCCAGTACCTTAGACCTTGCATACCTCAATATCAAGTTATTCACACTCAAAGACAAGTTCACATCATTGGATTTCGATCAAGTGATTTCATGGGTGTTCGACTTCAGTTCTTGTATTCACATTCCGTGAATTGTGCTTATAGTACCTTGAGTGCCATTGTCATTATTGGTGGTTCCTCTCATGCTTGTTAACATTTTTCATTATTAACTGGTAATCAAGCGACTTTCTAGCATGTTCGACATCAACACATCTATTCGCATGCTAGGATTTGTACTTTGATCGGGCCGTGTTGGAGCGTAAGACCCTGGAGTCAGATCACTGAAGTCTAGGTTGCGAAGTGATGTGACATGATTATGATGATATGCATGTCACTTTCAGTTTCATGTATCATTTGACAGAGACCTTAGTTTATGTATATGTATCTATACTTGCTTGCAGGTTTTCTAATGGCAGACCGATTCCCCACACTGATTTATAAAGCATTTCATCCCTCACTCAGGCTTGACCTTCACGCTTTAGGGGGCATCTGTTACACAACCTTTTGTCACTGTCCCTATACTCCCCATTCCTTTATCCTCGAGGACCTCTTCAGTGAAACCTGCATGCTTTGCCTTCATGAAAAAACTCCCATTATGTCCATCTTCATGAGCGGATCATTTCCATTTTGCACCCTTTCCCCTGAAAGTTTTGTTTTGCCCAGTTTAAAAGACTGGTGCTAATGACCTTTGTCTTCTTTGTGCCAATGTGCAGAGATTAGCACTATTCCCCATTCTGATTAGTGTGATTGAGCTGTGTTCCAGTCACGTTGGTCCTGTTATGGAAAGTTTTTTAAATTAGAGCTAAAGCTTCTTGCTCTAGAAGCTTCGTAACAGAAGTCTGGTAAATGGTTTGGGTGGATGGGGTTGAGGATCATAGTTTGGGCTCCTTTCCCCTATAATGATGGAACTACTCAAGGGGTAAGTCCTTCTCCCATGATAAGAGAATCCATCTCCCATTGATATTTCCTACATAAACCTCCCTCCTTCCCAAGTACAAGCTAGTTAGAGTGTTGGCTGAGTGTGAGTATACTATTTTGATTAGACAAGCAAGCTATTACTAGTTGTAGCCATCTAGTTGTGTGAGGGAGAGATGTGTTTGGTTTGGAGTGAAGTTTAAAGGGAAGAGCCTTTAAACTACTGTTGTTTGAAGCCATCATGGAATTCTAGCAGAAGTGTGTGGGAACCCAGTCTTGTCAAAGGAAGACTGCGACGTCAAGACGAATGGTTGTAATCTCTCTTTGATATTATTATATGAAACTACCCATTGATTTCCTACACGTTTTGTAGTATTACATATTCATGTCTTGATGCTTCTTGACTCATTAAGTATGCTGAATTGCAATTTGTCTATTATTATGTTTGTGTGTTGTTGTTTTTTACTTGTTTCAGGAGCTTGAAGAAGGAAGTGAGAGATTGCTGGAGTGAGCAAGTGAGGACATCATCAAGCAGGAAAAGTGACGAAGAGGTAGGCCCTTTTAATTAATTCTAACCTAAGGAAATCTTCCATAGAATGTATTTGTTGTGGCTAGACCCATTACCAAGCTAGAGGAATTTGTTCATGTCCGCACCTATATTTTTACTTCATGGATGTAGGTGGAAGCACCTTCATTTATGAAAATGTGGATGGTTGTGCAAATAACCCTTGGTCGGTGCGATCCCATGCCTGGAAATCACATCGAATGAGGGCAAACGAATTTTTCAAAATCCCCTCTAAAAATCCTAAAAAAGGGCTAAAAACATAAATGAATATCATGAAAATGGAGCTTAGGGTTTTAGCTATTACATGGAACTGTTAGCTCATCGATTGACCCCTCGGATCTCCCGTAACCTACTCCAGAAAAACTAGGGAAAAAGTGGGTAAAAAGTCTTCACTGCAAAGTTAAAATGGTAAATGGTAAAAATATATTTACTTTTCCCCTCTTTATTCCCTTTTTCATGAAAATATCAGGTTTTGTAAATATTTTTGACCTATTTTGCCTCAAGGACTCAATAATACACTTTGCCTTGCTTGTGCAAAGACAACTGATGGATGTTTGACGATGGCGATGAGTCACATTTTAGCTCTTTTCTCAACTCATTAAACTCATATGAAAAGATTGCCAAGTATTTTTCCCTTTTTGAGTTGTTAAAGAGAATAAAAATGGGGGGTCCGCTTTCAGCTCTTTCCCGACCCTTTAAAAGCGAAAATATGGTCGAGCCCTTGTTGTTTCAAGCTCATTAATGGATGCGAAACATTGTGCGCCTAGTATAAGTTTACCCCTTTTTCAGGCTAGGAGGCACTATTTACGAAAAAGGTACTCCTTGACTGAAATGGTCAAGCGGTTCTCTCAAGTATTATTTTCTACCTTTTCGGGCGCGAGAGACAAAATGTATGAAAAGGGACCATGTGGAGTTTTTTCTTATATGTCTTTTTCAAACTCTCTAAACATGAAAAATATACCAAGTTACACCTTTGTCGGACTTGTTAAACTATTAAATGACATCAGATTCATCGCCATGACGAATACAAGCTTCTCCTTCCTAGGGCTCGTTAAACTTACTAGGTTGGATTCATCCGAAGGATCAACTTATACTGCAAGCATATGCTATCCCCTTCAAGCTTGCAATTAAAATAACTGGGGTACTCCCCAGAAATGGTGCAGGAAAATTTGGAAATCTATCGAGTCGTGTTGGCAGCTTACTCTTGAACATGACACACTTTGCTTCGTGTCAGGTTGGGAAATCCTCCTTTCCATCCTTGACCTTCCTGGCTTTGGCCATTCATTTTTTCCTTCCATTTGATCTCTGCCATGTCATTATGACCACCGATCCCATGGATCCGAAAGCTGCCAAACTTCTAGTTGTGTCATTGATATGTTCAAGAGTTGTCCTTCTATAGTTACACTTACCTCTAATTCTTTGTATCATCCAAAATCATTTTGCATCCTCTCGTCTCGCATCAATGATGTGGGATTCATTATGGCTCTCCTTCGACACGATCACTTTCCATCGATTTCAACTCATTATCTGGGAAGTTGACTGCGAGAATCCCTTCTAGTACCTTAGAGCTTGCATGCCTCAATGGTAAGTTCTTCGCACTTAACAACAAGTTCACATCATTGGCTTTTATTCGAGTCATTTCATGGGTGTTCGACTTCAGTTCCTATATTCGCATTCCATGAATTGTGCTGATAGTACCTTAAGTTCCATTGTCGTTATTGGTGGTTTCTCTTGCGCTTGTTAGCAATTTACATTATTGACTGGTAATCAAGCGACTTTCTAGCATGTTCAACATCAACACATCTATTTGCATGCTAGGATCTATACTTTGATTAGGTCATGTTGGAACGCAAGACCCTAGACTCAGATCACAATAGTCTAGGTAGCGAAGTGATGTGACATGATTGTGAGGATCTGCATGTCTCTTTCAGATGGTTGGCTGCGATTAGACCATGAGTTATCATATGTGATCCTTATTATTATTGGATGGTTGTGACCATACCTTGTTTTCATTATGATCCTCTTTGATGGATGGCCGTGCCCATACCTAGATCCATTTACATGATCATTCTGTAAATGTTTATGTGCATTCCAGGATTCATGTATCATTTGGTAGAGACCTTAGTTTATGTATATGTATCTGTACTTGCTTGCAAGTTTTCCGAAGGCAGACTAGTTCCCCGCACTGATTTATAAATAATTTCATCCCTCACTCGAAATCGACCATCACGCTTTAGGGAGCATCTATTACACAACATCTTTTCACTGTCCTTGTACTCCCCATTCCTTGATCCTTAACAACCTCTACAGTGAACCCCGCATGCTTTGCCTTCATGAAGAAACTTCGATTATGTCCATCTTCATGAGCAGATCATTTTCATTTTGCACCATTTCCCCTGAAACTTATATTTTTCCTAGTTTACAAGATCGACACTAATGACCTTTGTCTTCCTTGCACCGATGTGCAGATATTAGCACTATTCCCCACATCGATTAGTGTGACTGAGTTGTGTTCTAGTAGCACCGGTACTGTTATGGATTTTTTTTTTAAATTAGAGCCAAAGCTTCCATCTCTAGAAGCTTCATAATGGAAATCTGGTAAATGGTTTGGCTGGATGGGGTCAAGGATGATAGTTTGAGCTCCTTTCCCCTATAATGATGGAACTACCTCAATGGATAAGTCCTTCTCCCATGAGAAGAGGATCCATATCCCATCCATATTTCCTATATAAATCTCCCTTCTTCCCAAGCACAAGCTAGTTAGAGTGTTGCCTGAGTGTGAGTATACTATTTTGATTAGACAAGCAAGTTATTACTAGTTGTAGCCATCTAGTTGTGTGAGGGATAAGTTTGTTTGGTTTGGAGTGAAGTCTAAAGGGAACCACATCTAAACTATTGTTGTTTGAAGCCATCATGTAATGCTAGCAGAAGTGTGTGGGAACCCAGTCTTGTCAGAGGATGACTGTGATGTCAAGACAAATGGTTGTAATATCTCTTTGATATTAATATATGCAACTATTGATTGATTTCCTACATGTTTTGTAATATTACATATTCGCATCTTGATGCTTCTTGACTCATGAAGTAGGTTGAATTGCAATTTGTATATTATTATGCTTGTGTGTTGTTGTTTTCTTCTTTTAGGAGCTTGAAGAAGGAAGTGAGAGATTGCTAGAGCGAGCAAGAGAGGACATCATCAAGCAGGATAAGCGACCAAGAGGTAGGCCATCTTGATTGATTCTAACCTAAGGAAATATTCCATAGAATGTATCTGTTGTGGCTAGACCCATTATCGGGCTAGAGGAATTCATTCGTGTTTGTACTTATAATTTTACTTCCACAAGGGTTCTTGTTCATAGCCAGTGGCACTTGCTAGGGCTTGAGAAGTGACCATTATTTTCCATATTTAAGTAGCTAGTATTTTCCATAGTTAAGTAGCTAGTTGGCTCACAATATCAAAGTTAAGGCAACCAATCACACCATCAGTGTGTGGTCCTGACTTGGGTCATTATAGGTCTATAGAAGTTCGAGGAGCATTGGGAAGGATACTGTACAATATGCTCAACTGAGAGTAAATCATATCAATATGCTATGGATGTCATATGGCCTCCTCCTTGGTAATTGTCAAAATCATAGCAACATCCCTGGAAATTTGTGGGTGAAGGGATTAGGTGAACTAGTTTTTAAGAGCATTGTCAGGAAGCCTCATTTGTACCAACCTCTTGCATCTATGCCATTTGTGAATATTATCTAATATTTGAGTGGCAACATATTGTTTCAAATTTGAAAAAATGTCAGTCTCAAGATCACAGCTAGCAGGTAAATGAAAATGGTTCAAGAAAGTACAGGCCAAGAAAGTAGAGTTGCTATAGGATGCCTGATTGAGTTTGATATACCATTTGGTAGCATCCCCTATTAGGGTTCATTGAAATAGTGTTAACTTCACATAATAATATACCAAAGAGTTTTATGAACACCATAAATGAAAGGTTGTGATATGTGTAAAAGGATTCTCTCCTCATTTCCCTCCAAAATTAGGAATATTGGAAGGTAACTTAGTCGGCGTAGCTGACCACCAAGGATCAAGACAGATGGGGTCATTGGTTATCTTATCTAAGCTAGGTAAATTGAGAGGTATTAGAAAAGTAATATGTAGTTGAATAAATGAATCATAAGGGTCATAACCCCATAATGGACCATAATGTCCCCCCATACTATAGTTAAAGGTAGAACGATTTGGACCAAGGTTATAATTCATCCTAGGGTATTGATATCCTAGGCCAACAAACTTGGTGTAAGGATTATGCTGCCAAGGGTAATTTCCCCTAGAGAACAAAGGAATCCTATAAGCTTGAATACCCACAAGACTTTACCCAACATTAGAGGAAATGCCTCCCATGTTAAATATCATTGCTGTAAGCATGAGAGCTCATAGGAATAGTGGTACTAATGCAATGCCCCTAAGTATAAAATCTACCTAAATGAAAAGAATTTCTAGCATAGGGAATCCTTTCAAACATAGAACTAGACCAAGGTTGAGAAATACTGCTAAAGTTAAAGTTTCCATTAGCCTAACTAGAAGCAACAAACAACCCTCCGATCATTTTCCCCAAAGTAAAAATGTCTATGCTAAATGTAGGAATTGTATGTTGAGATGAGCTAGGAGTAAATATCTCAACTCCCATGAATCAATCATAGTTTTCCCCACTCTAAATATGAAGCTATAGGAAGGAATACACACATGAAAAGGTTGAAAGCATGATGGGGTCACATGCATAACTAGTGGATTGCCCCATGGGGGCTTCATAAGGGGAGAAATACCATACCATGTGCATTCATATTGGGGGATATATAATGAGTAAAAAATGACATAATATATTGAGCATATAATAGGGAGTAAATGGTTTTTATATTGGCAGGTATAAGAAATGAAGCTCAAAGTTAACGAAAAAATATAAAGGGGTATAAAAGTGTTAATAAAAAAATGGGTAGCTACAATATCTAGTGAAAATATGGGTTTTTTAAATTGGGAAGGTATATTGGGTTCATATTGGTAAGGGGTTAAATAATGTGATTTTTAGAGGTATTTTCCAATATGTAGTAAAAGTATGTGTATTGTTAAGTATGCCATGAACGTGCATGATATGCCACATGTTCATTGAGTTAAGCCCTTGTGGGTTGCCCCAAGAATATGTGAGAGGTGTGGAAGGAGGTATGGATACGACCACACTGACTAGTGGTAAAGATGACATGGCAACAACGATTACTAATGTAGAAGGTAAAGTATGACCTATATCTTCCATATAAGAAGAAGTATTTTCACTAGGAATATAAGGAACAAGCATGTAAAAAGGTTCACTACCATTATGATTCAATTGTAGAAAAAATGGGCCAATATGGTTAGTTAAGGTTAGTTTATAGTGTGGAAAAGTACTTTTGTCAATTACCTGAATAATAATATGATCTTATTCCTTAGTACCAAAGTTATGCTCCTAACCTCAGTATGGTCTAAGTTTTCCATTACTAGAATTAACCTGTGTCTATGTAATAATGGACCTTCCTCTTCAAGAAAAAGGCCTAACAATCTATGAGAAAATTAGTTACTTTCTTCAACCATGGTGAATATATGTTTAATATCAAATTAATATAATTAAGACACCCCTATGGCCAAAACATGACTTGGACCAAGAAACATTGTCTAAAAGAGACCCTAAAGCTAAGAACACACAATCCAAAGAGACAAAGAAGGGATATTCCCATTGTTGGAGTCTGCTTGATCAGGGTTTAGGTCAATAGTGAAGATGTGGTTGAGACAATTATCATAGATACCTCCTTGACGACATTTTAAACCCTAGTATAAGTACCCTTATTAATCATGGGGTGCTCTCCAGGAGGATCAAGTGAGTCTACTTGAAATTTTTACCAGGTACAAAGAGGATGAAACCCTCCTTGTCACATGTTTAAAATCTCCTAGATAAGGGCCACTAAGGCTACCACTGAAAACAACAAGTCCTAGGGGAATAATCAATACTCAGATTCACATGAAAGGGCAAGATTTTTTTTTGAAACCCACCTAAGAGATCCCTCAAATTGAGGTGTACTCCTCCAAATTGGTCCCCAATTAGTACAAAAGAATATGCTAATAACACCATTTTTAATACATGCAAACCCCACAAACAACACCAGCAAGACCAATGAATATCTTCATGTCACTCCAATATCCTTAAGTGCGACCTTGTGATTGACCCTTGTTTTGGAAGGGATTCTTAGACTGTATTAATGAAAGAGGATTTTCCATCCTAACACAAGATTATAGGTTTGTTTTTGTGGTGTTGTATCATTTAACCTCACACTCCTATTCAAAATCCCTAGACTAAACTAATGTTGGTGGTCCACCACTGAAAATAAAAGATGAGTCAAATAACTTTTATTATAGCATTAATTTTAAGAGCTTTTTGTTTACTCAATATGGAAAAAATGATGAACTCAAATGGTGTGGATAAAATCTTGTTAGAAACACCCTAATGCAATTATATGCCAACACAAAATTTTTCTTTTTAATTCAATGAAAAATAGCTACAATAGGGGAGTCTTTTCCTTTTTTTACGTGAAAATAGCAACTTGGAACACTTTCAATAAACAATCTAATTTAATTCTCTAAGTTTATAGGAAATCAAACCCAAAAAACCAACCCAAACAAGTCACTCAGGAAGAGAGAAAAATAAAATCAAACAAGAACAAAAGACACTCAAAAGACCTAAACTTGGATTTTCAAACCAAATATCACTGAAAAGAAATAAAGAAGAATAATATAGACAAAAAGAAGTGAAAATCAAGAATCAAGGGTGTAATTCAATGTATAAGAGAAATAATGATCTATACTAAGTCAAAAACCAAAAACCCTAATGTAAGCAAAACTAGAAAGGAATTGGAATACAAGAGAAAATTTTGATTATGATATAATGAACATATCTAAAATGTACAGTTAAACCTTTAAAGCCCATATTTTCACAACCACAATCAACAAAAAAAAAATATCCACTGAAAGCAAGCAATGATAAGCACACAAATTCAACGAGAACACCAAAATGGGTATAGATTAGATCCAATTCAATACAAAATATATAATGTAGATATAAAATATATATGAACTAATATGCTCAACAAGAATATAGATCCAAAATAACAAAGAAATATCTTGAGGAAAAGCCCCTCAAAATAGGAAAAATTAATATTAAGAGAAACCCTAAAATTGGAAAGAAAATAGACCCAACTTAAAACAAGATAGGAAAATGAAATAGACCTAATTCAAAGCAAGAGTTCTAATTCAAATTTGTTATAAATCTAAATTGTAACAAGTGACATAAATAAAAATGTAAAAAATAAGCGCAAGATCTTGAGGATAGATGCCCCAAAACCAAGAAAAACTAGTTTCAAGGAAACCCTAAAACTAATAAACCAACATATTCAATTCAAGATAAGAGAAATAAATCATATCTCAGGTAGACATGAACTACAAAGTTATTAAAAATTCATATTAAAAATCAACAACAAGGTCTTAGGAAATACTCCTCAAAACATCAAGCAAAGAAACTTTAAGGAAAACCATCAAATTGAAAAACGAATAATAAAATAAGTTGGTTTTTCAATTAGCCATATCTTCCTTATTTAGAATTCTCACTCTTAGCTATCATAATTGAAGGCCCTACAAAAATTCAGCAACACACATGCACATAATCCTTTCATAGAGGGATGATTAGCTCAAAAACATGTATAAACATATCATAGAGACATATGATAGGTACAAGAAGGTATCATCATTTTATCAAATATAAATAAAGAGTACAAGGAAGTATAGTCAAATAATGAAAAACTCTCCTCCAAATTGCACCATCACCTCTTCCTCCAAATGCAATAAAGATCACCTCCCCTTAGATCATAAATCTAACTACGACTTTCCCATTGTCTAATTCCAACTAGCCTAACCCTTTAGAATAACAAGTATAAATAGGCCTAAAGGCATCCAAAGAAGAATGTATCTAGACACTTGGGATAAAGAGAAGTTAGTAAGTAACTCCAATAATGCACCCGAGTGAACTCACAAAAGTGATCCTCTGATTCGATCTCTCAGGGAACATAAGACTCTAGAACATCCAACAACCTTGTTGGGTTAAAAATATGAGTCCAAGATGAATCTCGCTGAGATGATAAGAGGATGCATGTGAGGTTAGGGAAAGTTCACTCTGTTGAGTACTGTATTTCCAAAAATTATGCATAAAACGAAGTAAAATAAAAGGCAATTGATTTGCAAAAGGGTCAACAATAAAGGTACTCATGTGTACTTAATCAGTGGAGGAAAATAGGTTGATAACAATATTCATATTCCTACTCATGGATACCTTTTCTTGATTTTTTGCATTTTGATCCATTTTGGAATTTTCTTGAGTATCATTAAAGTGAAAATGCTTGTCTGAGTGTACTACTTACTTTGGTTCTTCAAGTGAGATGTTGCTTGATGCTTTAAAAGTATGATCAATCTTCTTGGGATGTGTTTCAATTGATGAGCTCGGAGGATCATTATTTTTGGATGCCTTACATTCTCGGTAGCCAAGATATGTATTGAAGTGAAGCATTAGGGAATTTTGAGGTCTAAAATGGGTTTCCTAAGGAAATTATAAAATAATAGTGAAATAATAAAATAATATTATATTATATCATCAAATTTTAGAGGGAAAAAAGAAAAAACTACTTTTTCAACTTGTATTTTCAACTTATCTCCCTATGGGTTTACTCAAATTTTGAGTGGGAACACTTGTTGGATGCATAATTTGATTCCTCATCCAACGAGTACCCATGCTTCACACCTTGATGGACCCTTCTACACTAAAAATTAGAAATACATAGAAAATGTGATTACAATCATGTTTTTTCATGTATTTCTCATTTTTCGTGTAGCAGGGTCCATTGAAAGTATGAAACATGGGTACTTCTTAGATGAGGAATTAGATTTTGTGTCCAACGAGTACTCCTACTCAAAATTAGAGTAAAAAATTGGGGAGATAAGTTGAAAATACAAGTTGAAAAAGTAGTTTTATTATTTTATTAATTTTTTAATATTTTTACCTCTTTACCCCAAAAATGGCGAATCATCCCCCATGGTTGCGATCATCATTTTGAATCTTATTGGTTCTTATAAATTTTATTTTCGTTGTACATTTTTCTTAGGGAGCCCATTTTGGGCCTCAAAATTTCTCTAAATGATCTCTGCTTGCTAAGAATTAATGATCTAGGGATTCTATCCCCTTATTTAATTTTAAATTTAGCTGCTTCCAATTCTTCTCTTAAGAGGAAAAATTCCTTTTCGAGAATTTCATATATTTGTTCCTTCTCATTTAGTTGTTCCAAAAGAAACTCTCTTACCCTCTTTTCTTATTCTATTTCAATTTTGAGAGCAATAATAGTCTTGATTTAGAACCTTGTGTTGAAGTTGATGAAACAATTGAATTTTTCTTTTCTTGAGAATCTTGATTTCCTTTAAGGCACTTTTAAGTTATCCTTCAAGATCCACTTCTACTTGAGGTTCTTCAACCTCAACAATGAATATTATTTCATTCCTTTCTTCAATGATCATGCTTACGTCACTTTCACTATCACTTTGATCCTTTCAATAAAAGTTATTTTTATTCCTATTTGCTTCTTGTTTTGGTTCTTAGGTTTGAATTTTGATTTATCATCACTTTCATTCATCTTAGATTAATGACTTTTAGATTCATTATGAAAAATTATTCCCCATTCAAAACCTTTGAAAGGAAGTTTACCTTTGCAATTTCTGATTCCTCGTGTTTTTGAACAAACTTGGCATCTTTTTCATCACAATTAGAATATTCTTGATCCATTTTCTTTTTCTCTTCTTTTTTTGCCTTGAAAGCTACTTCCTTGACTCCCAAATTGTCATCCTTTATTATTAAATCATATTTATAAAGAGTTCCATGAAGTTGACCTATTGTCATCTTGTCAACCTTTACTAGTTCCTTAAGGGTTAATAATTTAGGATTGAACCTTAATGGGAGTGATCTAAAAGATTTTCAAACAAAATAACTATCAAAGACTTCTTCACTAAGACTTTCAAGGGATTTTGAATATGTTTTCTACTCAAAGAAAAGATGAAGTAATGTCCTCGTCACCTGCCATCCTTAAGCTTTCAAATTGTCCCCTAACTGCTTGCCATTAGAGTTCTTTAATTTTCTTATCTCCTTCATAGTAAGTTTAAAGTTTATTCCATACCTCATGAGTTAAATTGCACTACATTACTTCGATGAATTTTGACTCTAGCAATCCACTTAAGATAAAATTCTTAATTTGTGAAATATATATGTAAGTTTCCTTCTCTACTAAAATTGTTGGAATGGTATTCAAAACTTTATATTGGGTGTTTACAATCTCCCAAACTTTTTCTTCCAAAGAGATGAGATATGTCTCCATCTTTATCTTCTAGAATTCATAATTGGTTCCATCAAACATAGGTGGTTTCCCCACCACTCTAGTAGTGGCCATTTCATGTTAATCATCAAACTTACAACAATTAGCTATTCCTAAAGGCACTTTCACTTAAACGACTTATTGGCCGAAAATTCATATTGAGAGGGCAGGTTGAATAAGTGTGAAATCAATTTTACAATTGCACAATCTTAATAAATCATGTATTCATTTAGAAGTGATAATAAATATTATATCGTCAATTATCAAAATGCATCACCACATAAGCAAGATAAATAGAAACAACACAAAAAGGAATAACAACACAAGGAGACACAGATTTTATGTGGAAATCCAAATGGGTGAAAAACACCAATCTTCTTTTACTCCGTCTTCAATTATTTACATCAATTTTTAGGATCCATCTACTGGAGGAAACTGCCCACAAAATATGCAATTTTCCACATGAAATAAGCTACACCTTGGTTGAGGCACAAACCTTGGAGATGTGAGCAATTGCTCATGGTATTATATAAGTTGATTGAGGCTAAAACCTTAAGAATAAGTAGGCTCCAAACATTCTTTAGGCTCCAACTTGATTAAGGTTCCAAACTTAGTGGTGGCACCAACCTCCTTCTTCAACTTCTTTGTGGAACTCTATTTCATCTCATTTTCTGACTAGATCTATTGTCATCATATATCACTGAATTTTCATACGACTATACTGTCACATAGTGAAAACATAAATGGTAATAATTTCCCCTACCATAAAAATTTCCATTGTCCTAATCATTGTCTCTACAACCTGCAAACCATATCATTGTCATAAACAATGCCATTATCTTAATCACTTTCTCTACAACATGCAAACAAAATCACTATCATAAACACCGTTTCTACCTATCATATTGTTGCTAACTATTCTTGGAGCTTGTTTACTTAATGTATCCAAAACACTTTCAATGTGCCCCATAGACCCTCCAAGCACACACACGAGCTTATGGTCATCAAATATGAGTTAAAATATCATCATACGCGTCTAATTGTGTCCATCTATAAACCCTAGTCCACCAACTTCTTTCAGAACTTAATTAAGACAAATAATGACTCAGTAAAATCAAAATAGAAAATGAAACTATATAATTAATTAAATACTCTACAAATAAGTGATTCCTAGGTGCCATAATGGATTCTGGTGCCAACCACCATTAAATGTTAATGGTTCTACATAATGGTACTATGGAAAAAAATGAAAAAATAATTTAATCTTTTAACCACCGAGAGATCAAACCTACGACCATGCATATACAATGTACATGCCTCACTATCTATGCTATCATATATGACTTGTAATACCACCCTCTCAATTTTGGCTTATTGTAAGTAGCGAGACCACAAAGGGGAGCACAAGGGGATTTAAATTGGAACACACACCATGATTTTCAATGTAATAAATACAACATATCATTCTTGGCTATGTTTTCCCTCCACATAGACTATACAATTCATATCTTGGTTGATACAACAATAATCATTATGTGACTCAATGCTAACCAGGGCTTGTGTGGTAGATCTCTACTTATAGTGTAACAAACATATGTCTTTGTCATTAAACATGTCCATCCCATGACCAATTAATCTTGGTTCCTTTGTCATTCAATCAATCAATCAATATATATATATAGATATAGATATATCTATATATATATATACGCCTTGGCCTTAGTCTCACCTTTTCCTTAGTCGAAAAAACTCCATTGTCCTCAACATGGTTTTTATCTCAGTTGAGAGACCTTTGTCATGGTCAACATAGTTATGTCTTAGCCTTAGCCTTAGTCAACAAACCTCCATCATGCTCATCACGGTTATGCCTGATCCTTAGCCTCAATGGCTAGACATACATTGTCCTTAGCATACTTATACCTCAGCCTCAATAAACAAACCACCATTGTGCTCAGTTTAGTTGCGCTTTGGCCTTAACCTTGGTTGGAAGACATACATAATCCTTATCATAGTTAAGCATCAACCTTCATCATTGGAAATTCTATACAATCAATTCACGATATATTGATTTAATGACAAATCTTGGAAACATGATTCAATCTATGATAAATACACGTAAGCATGACTCCATTATGAAGTATGGCGAGACTAGAGCTTGACCTATTCCAAAGCCTCTGTCAATTCAATAATGGCCTAAAATATTATAATATGCAGTGTGTCCAACAAATCCATAGTCAGATATGTGATAAAAATTGCAATCCAGAGGTTGATAAAATAGAGACCATGAACTAAAATTGCCAATCCATAGAGATTATTCCATATTTATACCTTTTCATATGTATTCTCCTGAGTGATGTTATCTCTAATTTAACTAGTGTTATGCATAAAGACATGATCATAACTAAGCCACGACAATGAGCATATCAAGAAAACCATATAATTCAACTATGATACTGAAAATAATAAACCAAAATGAAGAAAACATAACCAATCTCATAATTTTAACTCTTCCCATTCAAATTGGTCATTTGATGGAAAACCAAACATGGTATATATAGTTGATTTTGGGGTCTTGATATTTTTTGTGGGCCCACCAGAGAGCCTTGCTTGGAGTGTTGATGATTATGACTGAATGACCATATCATTGATCTAAATTATATATATATATATATATATTATATATATATATATATAATAGTCCCAAGTTAGGTTTCTATTTAAATCAAATCAACCAAGGTTGTGGGACATGTATTCCAAGTTGAATGGGGGGAGAAAACATAACATTGGGGTCATTGGTGGTTAATTAATGGCTATGGAAATTGGCATTGGCACTGGGAAAGGAAAAAGGCAATAAATGACAATTAATTAAAGTAATAAAAGAAAATAGGAGAAAAGGAAGATGAAGAGACAGAATTATGTAAGAAAGGAAAATTCAAGGGAAAATGATGGAAAATGAAAGAAAAAAAGGAAAAAGGAAAGGAAGAGACTAGACATCAACGATAAAAAAGAATTTGAGAATTAATTGACAACTTTTGTCAGTTTTAGATTTGATCACTTTTAGAAATAGAGCTCTAAGGGAAGAGATAACAAGAACTTGGACACAAGAAAGCAAAGTAAAATCAAAGGAAATAAAGGAAGCATAAGAAAAATTTGGAAAAGAAGCTACACTAGGAGGACATCGTAGTTAACAGGTTGCATGTGTGATTTCATTGCGAAGATTTGGATGCATGTTACATGCATTTGGTTATTTGGTCGCCTTGCTATCATTTGCATGGGATTCTCCTAGATTGGCAATGGCTTCAACCTTGCCTTGGTATTTCCTAGATAACCATGGTGTAGTGGGTTCTTTGTTTTTGGTTTGAGCTCTAAATGACTGATAGAGTTTGGATCCAGGTTAGTTGGTCTTAGGAAAATTCCTAAGGGTCGAGGGTGGAGATAGTCTTTCTCCTAGAATTCTTGATGGATGGGTGGAGATAGGAAAATTCTTCTGGCTATGGTTAAGGATATCAAAGGCATCCAAGTTTTTCTTGGTGTTAGTGATTTCTGGACTGGTCAAGTGAAATCAATGTGGCTGAGGGTTGAGATAGTTTAACCTCTAAAAGCCCTGGTTGGTTTGTTTTGGTTTTTTCCCATGTGATCCCACATTCATTCTTGGAAATGACACAAGCATGAATGATTGAAAGATATATTTGTTTATGCCCAATCTATGGTTAGGTGATACGTGGAAGTCCTTGATTTGGTTGGCATTTGCATATGTTAATATGAGCTATTTTCTTATTGTGATCAATGAGAACATTTATGAGTTATTGCATTTATTTATGTCTGGTTTGTCATGAATTCATTTTGGTTATATGTTGGTTATATGCATGATTAAATGATGTTCTCGTTCCATGGATATTTCTTATGATTTTTTAAGTTAATGATTAGTTAAATGAATGCATCAGATAATAAGTGTTTTTGTAGCTATATTGAGGGGGTAATGAGCCTTCTTGATGATTTTCAAATGAAATATATGAGACAATGAATAGATACACATTCATGACCTGTAGATAATATATTTACCATGTGTTTGACGAAATGTTTCTCATTTGTTTGGAAACTTCTGAGCAATATCTAGCCTTAGTATTCATTTTACAAATTTATTATTATCTTAGACCAAATTTTGGAGAGCTATGGGTTGTTATGGGTAGTTGGTCTATAACTAGCTCTGAAAATCTTGATTTGAGTTGCTAGCCACACCCTTTGAATTGATAAATTTTTGCTATAGCTACATGGAGGAAGGTTTATGAGTGCAAATGGAGTGCTTTGGCCGGATGCACAAATTTTCATGCATGCGACTGGGCTATGAAGTGAGTTAAGGAGGTAGTTCAAGTCTAGAAAAACTTGATCAATAGATGTTTCCTAATATCTGGGTGATCTGGTGTTCCTGGAGGTTACAGTAAGTTTCAGGATGGTAGAACCCACTTCCATAACTGGATCTTGGTTGTTGAGTCATGTCATAGTAACTTTGAGCTCATGTTTACCTTAGAGAGCTTTTGAAAGTGGGTAAATGTGAGGTGTGCTGTTATAGAGTGGTATCAGACTAAGGTTATAACACAAGACCTCGGGGTAAAAGAAGATTGTCTTGTAGGTTTATATGTTTGACATACATGCATGAAGGTTAATTGATGTTATATGCATTGTAGTCACATGCATGTTAGGAGTTTTATTTCTATTGTGGTTACATGCTTGAGAAGTTTTGGTTAATTAGTGCAATCATGTGCACACACATCAATAATTAATGCATGATAGTTAGTTTGTTGCTATATGCATTACAATTATATGCATGTTGATGTTTTCATTGTGGTTACTTGTATGACAATTAATTTCTTGATATTATTATTTATTGTGGAAAGGAAGATCTCGGGATGTAGGTGAAAATGATAATCTGGCATCTCATAAGATGTTAAGTGCAGCTGAGATAGGACATGGGTCCCAACATGAGGAGAAGTAGAATAAAGATGATGGTAGGAAACCTTTGAGGTGTTGGAATTATGGTGGAGATCATCATAAGAAATATTTCCCTTTGTATCAGAGTAGAAAAATGGAAGCGTGGGAGGCCTCAAATCTATAGCGCGGAGGAGGTGCAAGTAGTTGGAGATGTAGGCAAAAGCATTTTGTGGATCTATGTAGAAATGGATAACATGAAGGTAGATCACCAAGCATCCATTATTGATATGGAAGGTGGAACTAGATGGATAGTTTTAGGTAGAGACTCAATGCATCCTGTAGCAAAATAAGCTCATGCTCCAAGACCGAGCAATAGAGAAAGTTAAATTTCATGGAACACTTTGGGCTGAGGAAGCTATAAGGAAGATGGATGATCAAATGTATGCATAATAGTTGGTTTCTAATTATATTTGAATTCCTCAATGGAATTGGAATCCCTTAAGAGATGATATTTACAGGTGTGTAGTGTTGGAAATAATACTGAGAGGGCGGGGGTGGGGGTGGGGGGTGAATCAGTATTAGAAATTTAACAATATTTAATTTCCATAAACAAATTTATATACACTACTTCTGTTAATGAAAATTGCGTGTATACACATCTATGTTTAGAGCAACCAATGTATACCTTGAAAACTTATAATCTAGTTAGTTGATATTTAATCTCTGTATCAGAGCCATATAACTAGTAATCGGGTGTAGTAAATAGAACATGCAGTCACACTCATGAACACAAGATATAAGGTGGAAACCCAATGTGGGTGAAAACCACCTACTGCAATCGTCTCTATCTTTCTTTAATAAGAAACTTCCTTTTACAAATTTGTACTGGTGCAGCCTTATACCAGTATGGAGGCTTCTACCAGTAGAAGGCCACCAATGTGTCGAACCTGTGTTCATACACTATTATATTAAGGCAAACATATGTATACACTATTTTAAAATACCAAACCAGCGTGTATACGTGCCTTTTCTATATTGAGCCTGCGTACAAATATGTAAAAGATGATTTAACCTTTACAACTATTTAGACATTAGTTATACCCAGATCATCAGATTTACAGATTACGACATGCACCAAATATAAAAGATCAAAATGACACAAAGATACTTCTCTTCAAGCCTTAAGATCTTGACCCATCAATAGAACTTATCTTTCTTCAAGCACTTAGGTTTCTTCTTGATTCAGATCCAGCTATGCACCATAACCCAGTGACCAATATTCTAGATCTTTCTCTTCATTAAACATTCAATACTTTGGTGCCTTTGCCTAATGATCTCCTCCTACTTTTATAGTCTTAGGCCTTACTCAATACCATGGTCCAAAACCACTTAGAACCAATACCTTGGACCAAATACCTGGGGTCAACATGTCGAACAAGATACCTTGGACCAATACCATGGACAAAACACCATGGACCAAAACCAAGTTCTCCAACATGTATGTGCCTTTCCTTGCGTGAAAGTGCGTGTATATGAATACGCGCCTTTTGGTAGTCGAACCCACATGTATACGTGGCTTGGTCAAGGGGAACCTGCGTATATCTCTTTTTCCTTCATTTTGAGAGCCTGAACTATGCTCTGTCATCTGAGTGAGTTGCCATCAAGGACAACACCTATGTCATAGCAGCAAACCTGTGTCATAATGCCAACAATCTCCCCCTTTGGACATGATGGCAACCCCAAGTCATTCTACCCTTTGTCATCAAGGGCAAATGGTTATGCTCCCCCTAAGTACATGCTGAATTCTCTAATATGCTAAAGTGTGTTGTTCATGCTCCCCCTAACTGTAAGCAAGGTCTGCAAAAGGATGTTCTACAAGAACATGACTCTATACATCATAAATGAACTTCCTATCACCAAAGACTCATACATACATCCATCTCCCAACCAAATGGGGATATACCAAGATTGACTCATCCACCCAGCCATGTGGGGATACACCAAAAGTTTATACATGATAAAACAAGAATATTACATCATCCATCCCAAGCATAGTGGGGAAACAAAATAGGTCGTTACATGACCTTGATAATAAAAGATATACATGACATAGAGACAAAATATCTAAAACAAGACTATGATAGTCATTAGTAACTATCATCAACAACATCTGTCAATCACCATCCAGACCAGCAACCATGATCTCCCTCTGCACCTGTTCCACCTGAATCAAAAACAACTGTGAGATTGTACCAAGATAATGCCAAGAATGCATTATTAGAAGTATATGCTCCCCCTAAACTTGTGCCAGATGATCACTGTCAGACCCATATCAAACTCTTTTCTTCTTGAGTCTGGCCCACTGTTTTTCTTCAAACCAACATATATGTGACTGTATCCATAACAACCTGCGTATGTACATAGATATGCTTCATGAAATTTGTGTACAACCACTTTTCTCTGAAACAGATAAATGTCAACGGAAAGATGATGCATCAACTATTCCCAGCTTCTATCTAAGATATTCAAATGTCTCTTTGGGTAGTGGTTTGGTGAATATATCAGCAACCTATTCCTTGGAGGGAACATACTCCAATTTGAGCTTTTGTTCAGGCACTTGTTCATGTAGAAAATGATATTTAATAGGTATTTGCTTGGTCTTGGAATACATGACTGGATTCTTTGAAATACTGATTGCACTTGTATTATCACATAGAATGGAGATGGGTTGAGTACATGTGATTTGAATGTCTTGCAATGTTTGCATCATCCAAAGGAGTTTTGTGGAGCAAGATGCATCAACCATATATTCTGCTTCAACTGTAGATAATGCAATTGAACTTTGCTTCTTGCTAAACCAAGACACTAATCTGCAACCCATAAAGAATGCACCACCACTAGTGCTTTTTCTATCATCCACACTTCCTGCCCAATCTTCATCTGTATATGCATGAGTGTAATATCTGTATCTTTAGGATACCATAAACCAAAGTTTTGTGTCCCTTGAAGATATTTGAAAATCCTTTTGACTGCCTGGAGGTGTGCTTCCTTTGGATTGCTTGGAATCTTTCAACTATTCCCACTGCATGGATGATGTTTGGTCGGGTACCTGTTAGATATAGCAGACTACCAATCATGGATCTGTAGGCTGGTTGATGTACTACTATTGATTCATCATTTGCGCTGAGGCTGCATCCTGTTACCATAGGGGTACATACTTGTTTAGAATCTTCCATGCCATATTTCTTCAAGATCTGCTTGAGGTACTTGGTTTGTGATAGAAAAATACCATCTTTATTTTGTTGAACTTGTAAACCAAGAAAATATGTGAGCTTGCCAAGCAGGGACATTTCAAATTCTTTCTGCATTATCAAAGCAAAGTTTTGACTCATGGCTTCTTCATTACTACCAAAAATGATATCATCAACATACACAACAAGTATTAGAAATTTATCATTGTCAATTTTTATATATAGATTTCTATCAGTTAATCCTTTTGAAAAAATTTATTGATGAAGATATTTATCAAGACGATAATACCAGGCCCTTGGAGCTTATTTTAGACCATAGAGAGCCTTTCTGAGTCTGCATACAAGTTTTGGATCATTTCCAAGGATGAATCTGTCTGGTTGCTCAATATATACATCTTCTTCTAGGTCTCCATTAAGAAAGCAGATTTCAAATCCATTTGATATACTTTGAACTTTTGAAAGCTAGAAAGAGCAAGGAACATTCTTATGGCTTCAAGTCTAGCAACAGGTGCAAAACTTTCTTCAAAGTCTATACCTTCTTATTGAGCATACCCTTTACAAACAAGTCTGGCCTTGTTTCTAATAATTTCTCCATTTTCATTCAACTTGTTTTTGAATATCCATTTGGTTCCTATGACATTATTATCATTAGGTCTAGGAACCAATTCCAAAGTATTATTCTTTTCAATCTACTCAAGTTCTTCATTCATGTCCTTGACCCAACATTCATCTTTGCATGCTTCATTTACATTTTGTGGTTTGATGGAAGAAATCAATGCGAGATAGCTTGAAGTTTCTATAATAGTTCTTCTTGTCTATACACTTGCCTCTTTTTTCCCCAAAATTTAAGTCTCTAGATGATTCTTCTGAACATACCTGGATGGAGTTTTTCTTCTACCCTTATCTGTTATTCTGGTGCCTCATTGGTTTCTTCTTCAGAATTAGTCTGATTTGATGTGGAAGGATAGTCCTCATCTTCTTCATAATATTCGGTTTTTACTTGCTTTATATTTTTGCCTTCTTCATCAACCACAACATTAATACTTTCAACAATTTTCCCAAGTCTTTTATTATAACACTTGTATCCTTTACTTTGGGAAGAGTAACCAAGGAGAATGCTTTCATTTGCTGTAGGTTCAAACTTGCCAAGTTCTTCATCAGTCCTTTTGATGTAACATTTGATTCCAAAAACTTTGAAGTATTTTACAGTAGGAGTCCTTCCATACCAAAGTTGATGTGGAGTTTGAGTGCTATTTACCCGGAAATTTGTTTTGTTGAGAATAGTGATGACAAAAAATGCAACTTCACCCCAAAAGGTTGCAGGAGTTCCAGACTCATCTAGCATAGTACGATCCATTTGTTGAACATATCTCTTCATCCTTTCTACCACTCTATTTTGCTGAGGAGTTCTAGCGGTAGAGAATTCCCTTCTTATTCCATGTTCTTCACAGAAGTCGAAGAATTCATCCAAGGTAAATTCCCTTCCTTGATTAGACCTAAGGCATTCGATTTTGTGATATGATTCATTTTCCACCAAGGCTTTGAAGGCTTTGAACTTTTCGAAAGCTTCGTCTTTATGCTTTAGAAGTCATATCCAACACATTCTTGAAAAATCATCAATGAACAATATAAAATATTCTTCTCCACAAGGTGACTTTTTACTTGATGGTCCACATAAGTCAGTATGAACAAGTTCAAGAGGCTTACTAGCTGTTCCTTCCTTTTCAGGGAAATGTGTTCTGGTTTGCTTACCAAATTGACATGATTTGCATATTGTATTTTCTAGAATGCTTATATCCAGAGGATCACGAACTGCCTGGTATCTGCATGCTTTTCTTATGTGAGGGAAGCTTAGATGCCCCAGTCTTCTGTGCCATAGCCAGTTTTCATATTTTTTACTTAGATAACACTATTGTTGTCCTCCCTTGAGTATGCACAAGTTGTTTGGATTTCTTACACCTTTGATCACTGTTTCTCCTATATCAAGCTCATGGGAAACACATCCATTTGATCGAAATACTACTTCATTTCCTTGATCACACATTTGAATGACACTTAATTGGTTATGATTTAGACCATCAACATACATAACATTCCTAGCTTTAACTTTTTCTTTTAAGAGAACAAAGCCCTTACCTTTTATAACTGCAGGAGTGTCATTACCAAATAAGACCTTCTTTTCCTTTTCTAAGGCATTGTATGACTGAAGTTTTTCTTTATCACCTGTCATGTGTTTCAAGCATCCACTGTCAATATACCAATGATTTTCTTGTCCTTCTACATACAAGGCTAGTCCATATCTTTCTGTTTGTAGTTCTTTTTTCTCCATGTTTTGGGACCCAATGAAGCTTGCTCCTTCTGGGATGTTTGCCGAAAGTTGCTCCTGCATTCAGAATCTTCATGACCGAAGTTGTTACAGATAGAGAATTCTATTTTATTTTCAAGAGCAGAAAAGTCATTGTAGGTCCTTTTCATGATCCTAGTAACATTCCTTTGATTTCGTGCTTCTCTAGTCATGATGGTCTTGTAAGCAACACATTGAGCAGCTTTGTGTCCAAATTTATGACATGAAAAACATTGGCCATTAAAGAAATTCCTGCGATTATCAAATCTACTGATTTGATGATTGTAGTTTCCATTGAAATTCATTCTTGAAGCAAATTGAAACTGATTTACCTGTGGTTGGTTATAGCTTATGTTCATCCTTGAAGTAGATTGAACCTGATCTATTTAATGATCTGCTTTATGCCTTTGCTAATGATTGTCAACCTCTTCACTTCTCCTTATTGCATCAAGATAGCTTTTGGAGATTGATGGCTTCTGTGCTTGAGATGCTTCTTCAGTATATCCAAGACCTGTCTTTATCATAGGATAACACTGCACTTTGATAATTTCATCTAATTTTTTTGATCCTTTCGCAAATCTAATATTGAGAGCTTTTGTTTTCTCAATATATTTCCTTAGAACCACAATTTCACATTCTAAATTTTAATTGTGTTTTTCCCTTTCAGTAAGTTGGAATGTCAGAGTATCTATAATCATACTCTTTTCTTCTAAACAGATTTTAAGTTTAGAAATTTCTTCATAGAGACCATCTTCATCTAAAGCATCCAAGAAACCATCATCTTCAAAAGCCATCAAAAGTCTATAATCATTACCATATTCATCTTCATCACTATTTGATAAACCATCACTATCTTCATGCATATAGTAGCTCTTCTTACTTACATTTTGTTTTCTATTCCATCTTGCTGGTTTCTTACCTTTATCAAGATTATCTTTATGAGGACATTTGGCTGCATAATGATCGACTCTTCCATAAGCAAAGAATTTGAAAGGTAGTTTACCTCTAAATCTTCCAGAGCCTCATTGAAGGTTTTTGACAAAGTTTTCTTCTTCCTCTCCTTCTGACATGTGCCTCGATTCATTGAGCTCTTCTCTTCCTAAAGCCTTGAATGCAACTTCTCTCATATCTGATGGACCTCCTTTTCTCATTTCAACAACAGTTAGGATTCTGTGCAGCTGTGTCATAGTCATACTCTGAAGATCCTGCTTTTCTTCTATGGTAGAAAATTTCAATTCAAACTTAGAAGACAAGGATCTTAGAACCATTTCAACTAAAGTAACTTCTTTTATCTCTTCACCCAAGTTTTTCATGTGATTAACAATCTCATGTATACGTAGGAAGTAATGAGCTATACTTTCATCATTGTGCATTTTGAGAGTTTCCTATTGAATTATGAGGGATTGTAGTTTCACACGTTTTACCTAATTGTCTCCTTCATAGCTTAGAAAGATCTTGTCCCATATTTCTTTGGCAGTTTTGAGTTGCATAATCTTGACAAATTCTAATTGTGACAGACACCCCAATAGTGTATTGACAGCCTTGGCATTTATTTCATACTACTTTTTACCTATCGTATCAGTAGGAATTGCTGATGGAAATGTATATCCTCCTTCCATGATTTCCCAAACATCTGTTCCAATAGATTGAAGATAGGTTGTGGTTCTTACCTTCCAATAGATGAAGTTGCTCCCATCAAATATTGGTGGTCCAATGGATCCCTCTCTTTCCTAGCTGCCCATGATAATAAATCTTCCTTCAAGCAATCAACCTTCTTCTGAAGGTACTGCTCTGATACCAATTGTTGGAAATAATACTGAGGGGTGGGGGGTGAATCAGTACTAGCAATATAATAATATTTCATTTCCATAAACATATTTATATATGCTACTTCTATTAATAAAACTTGCGTGTCTATGAAACTGTGTTTAGAGCAAGCAAAGTATACCTTGAAAACTTATAATTTAGTTAGTTGATCTTTAATCTGTGTATCAGAGCCATATAACCAGTAATTAGGTGCAGTAAACAAAACAGGAAATCACACATATGAACACAAGATATAAGGTGGAAACCCAATGTGGGTGAAAACTGCCTGCTGCAATCGTCTCTACCTTTCTTTAATAAGAAACTTCTTTTTACAAATTTGCATTGGTGCAGCCTTATACCAGTACACAGGCTTCTACCTACAAAAGGCTACAACCTTCTCTCATTCTCCATCTTTTCTTGGAAGGGAGCTACAACCCCCTTGGCTCTTGTACTAGCTGATGTGTTTACTAGTACATAGGTGCTAACTGACAGAAGGCTACAACATTCTCTTTTCTTCCAGGGACCACGTTTCATAAATTTTCAAACTAGATCCATCAATAACATCAATCAAACATCAAATATATCTGCATCAAACCAATATTCTTTGCACGAACCAAAACTGAAACATACAATCATTTCTCTCAATGTTGTAACCATAATACAGTAACAGCAACCAGAGCCCAATCTAGAACCCAGAACACCGCAACAGCAAATAACGGTAGCTAAAACATATTTTATGAGACATATGCTACTTCAATGTGTCAAACCTGCATTCATATGCTATTATATTAAGACAAACCTGCATATACGTTGTTTTAAAATGTCGAACCAGCATGTATACACACCTTTTCCATACTGAACCTGCGTATAGATCTGTAAAAGATGATTTAACCTTTACAACTATTCAGACATCAGTTATACCCATATCATCAGATTTACATATTACGACATGCGCCAAATGTAGAAATTTTGAATAATTTAACACATATTCAACAGAGATTATCCTGATCATGTACTATTGCGGAAAACATACACAATACATAAGCTCCTCTACGTT